>JAVJIF010011877.1:0-141921 GCA_038442645.1 Agave tequilana | reverse complement strand
ACCAAGCTCTGATACCAATTGTAGGTTCACCTAGAGGGGGTGAATAGGTGAAGGCTAATCTAATGGTCACTTAATGATGAATGATGCAAATAATGCGGAAGCTAAAAGCAATTATGACCAATTTAAAACTTTTACACTATACACTATGTATAACACAAGAGTGTTGCCGAATTCCCCGTGAAGGGCTCTGGACAAACCTCCTCTAGATTCCCCTTGAATGGGTTGAGGTGCCGCGTTGGCTCTCTTGGTTAAATACAAGTGTTAGTCAACAAGCCCAAGCAAGTATACAATATGAGCACAATGAATATCAAGCATGTAAATGAAAGCACAATAAATAGCATGCAAGATTAAAAGAGACAAAGAGAGAGAGAGCAATCGCAAACACAGGGTTTGTTTCGAGGTTCGAGCACTCTTGCTCTACATCCCCGCCTTCGACACACGAAGGATTTCCACTATGCAAGATCCCAATGGATCTCTCCTCGGTGCCGCAACACCTACAAGCCCTCGGACTCCTAGTCCCGTACACACCGCAAGCCCACCGGCTCGCCGAGGCCGCACCTCGTACAACAAGTTCGCACCCGAACTCGAAACAACGACGAGCACACTTGCCCGTCTCCTCAAAGAACAAAGAAAAGATCTTTGGTGATCACAACACTTTGATCACCTAACAAAAGCTCTCACAACACAATCCTATGGATAGATTAGACAATGGATAGCTCAAGTGATTGTGAGAAAGCAAGGAAAGAATCTTTGGTGAAAAACTCAAGAAATCTCTTTTAACACTCTTTATAAAATCTTCCCTTTAGATAGGAAATATTTGCTCACTATTTTGTGGAGAAAACTCTTCTGAAAGTGTGGGAAAAACTGGCTCTAAAGGTCTCCAAAATCTTCTTACAAAACAATGACAAGACCCCCCAATTTATAGGCCAGAAAAATATAGCCGTTGGGATCTGTCAGTACTGCCGGTCGACCGGCCCCGGTCGACTGCCAACGGTCGGATTTCTGACCGTTGGAGCTACGGTCGACCGGTGCGGTCGACCGAACTTTCCAGAGAGCACAGCTCTCTGGAGCGGTCGACCGGCACGGTCGACCGTTCAACAGTACACACAGGCGTGCACGTTTGTGCACGTCGGTCGACCGGTCCGGTCGGCCGACTCCTGTATTAGTCGACTTGTACAGGTTACCAGTCGACTAATCCGAACCCTGAAACAGAAATTTGGGATTTAAAACTTAGTCTTTTTGGCTTAAATAAAATTCCATAAAATACATAAAAATCTACAAAAATAGTTTAACCAATATACTTTGATATACAAACATGCTTGCACAAAATCAAGGCATGTTTAAAAAATTGGACTATTTTTGTAACTTGAAAATATTTGGCTCATGATAAAAACTATATTTTTCTAAAACATATTTTCCAAAACATATTTTTTCAAATCTTCATCAAATACAAAAACAAGATATACTTTTAAGGCATAGTGTGTATGGATATGATCCACTACACAATCATAATGAAATATCTATGTTTTTGTCATAAAGCTCTAAACTTGATTTTGGATAAAAGATATGTATATATGAAAATACCAAAATCCAAATAGTATTTTGTCACAAAGAAAAATCTTTTCTAACTACAAAATCTTTATGAAAAGACAAGTAAATCAAGAGTGTGTGTGTGATATCTACTTGAGCAATCCACCAACTATCTATCCTTTACATTTTATCTAAAACATAAAAATCTTATACCTAGACACAAGTCTTGATCTTGAAGCCTTCCCTTCCCTTGAAGTCTTCTCATTTTCTTGACTTGGTCCAAGCTTGATCCAAAAGCTCCTTGGATCACACCTGCTAGCTCCAAATCTTGATATTTTATCCTTTGTTGAGCTATGCACCTACTAAGAACTTGATAATGAATCTGTCACTAATCAAAACAAGATCATTAGTAAATATAACTTCATGAGTTGATCATCATCAAAACTAGGGTGATGGACCTTTGGGCCAACAATCTCCCCCTTTTTGATGATGACAAAACTCATGGAGTTATATATGCATGGATTAAAGTAAAGCTTCAAGGAAGCTCCCCCTTAACTCATGCATAGACATAAATAATAATATATGACAATGAAGCTCATAAATATGTATGCAAATGATGGAGATGAAACAAAATAAATCTTTTTTCTCCTATTTGCAAAACAAAACATATATGCATAAATAACAAGGAAGACAAATACTACTCCCCCTTAAGCAATGAAAACATGCATATAAACTCAAACACTTCTCCCCCTTTTTGTCAATCATCAACAAAGGGTTCAAAGTAAAATCAAATCAAACAAATTTTCTTCCTTTTTGTCAAAACAAAAGATCAAGAAGGGGTAATACAAGTCAATCAATAAAGATTTATATGCGATATACATTCATGAAGAGGAAGACGCTAAGTTAGCTTCCCTACACATATACATTACATGAAAGAGGGATGACAAGCCCTAATTCACATAACGCATATTATGTAATGCATAAGAGGAGATGTGAAGCTCCCCCTACACATGTATATCATATAAGAAGAGTTGTCAAGCTCCTCAATTTATAATATACTCAACATGAATCCATATGTAAGAGAGATGTTAAGCTCTCCTTGCATATAGGAAATACAAATCAAACATTTTGAATTTTTCTTTAAAAATTTTGAACTTACTTAATAAACACATTTTGAGATATCAAATCAACATATTTTTTTTATTTATTTTGATATCAATAGTAAACATATGAAAAAAAAAATTTATTTTTCATCATAAACTTTGTGCTTTTAAAATATGAGCCAATTGTAAGTTAAGCACATGGAAATCATATATATGTATGAGAAATGAGTATACCAAGTGAAATTGAAACATACATATATAAGAAACAAATATGAGTATATACAAAATAAGTTCATATTGATACCATTGAAACGATTCAATGATACCAATTGACATAACAATAAAATCAAGTGTATATCTCATAACCTACCACCCTTCATATGCACATGGTAAAAGATTTTCAATGAAGCATACAAGGCATAATCGCCCATCCATCCTCCTATAGATGGTAGGGGTTTTCAAAAATAGATTTGAAAAAAGCTTAGTTTGAAAAACTCTACAAATGAAGGGATTGCACTAGTTAATATGAAAATGTTTTAAAGCTAGTACAAAATCCTTCAAGTAAGGAATAAGGCAAAAATGTTTTTCATGAAACACAAGTAAATCACATGGCACTAAAAACACTCTAATATCCATGAAGTCCATAAAATTTTCAAAAGAGGTGAGTGCACTAGTGTTATGTGGAACATGATATCATGAAAATGTCAATAAAGCTCAATATTCCTTTAAATCATCACACATTTATTATTAAAAAACAAAATTTATATTTCAAGATATATGTATGTTTTGACAACACAATAAGTATACATACATATCTCTTAAACACAATTGAGTCCATATAAATGATTTGCATTAAAGGCAAATGACTCAAGAGGTATACATGTATATCTTAAAGTTTGGCAAAATACACATATACATGAAATGAAAAACACATGTTCATATATCAAATCCAAAAAGTGGGAATACAAGTTTAAAATGTATGTATCATCAAAACCAAGCAATACAAACACATTTCATGGGTTCAAATAAGCGTTCAAGCACAAAGATAAATAGATTTATTGTGGCCCACGATATGTACAAGTATAAATCCTAGTGTTGACAAAAACTAACATATAAACTAATATTCAAATCATGAAGCATCAATTTTGAGAAAAATAGAATCATGTGTCAATAAAAAAAAAATTATTTGAAGAATAAATAACTAGTATAAATTGTTTTTGAAAAGCTAGTCAAAGATCCTTCAAATATATCAAATCTTATGTTTTTCATAAACATAACTAGGTACATAAAATTTAAGCACTCATGGTCTATAAGGCTCAAAATGTTTTTAATAAAAATGTGAGTGTTAAATGATCATGTAATAGCATTTTTATGAAATAGTCAATGAAGCTCATAAGTCACATTTTTAAACAAAAACACGAAAAATTATTTTTTAATCAAAACACTAATCTTCATGGTATATGTATGATTAATCTAAATCTAACAATACACATACATATCCCAAATCTAAAAGAGTCTATTAATGATGTTTGCATGAAAGCAAGAGACTCACGGGTATACATGTATATTTATTAGATTTGAATTAAAATACATATACATGAAGTAAAGCATAAAGTAGGTAAAACATGTATAAAAGAGAATCATCAAAACTAGTCTATACATATGCATATAGTGGGTACAAATGAGCATGAAGAGTGAATGTATATGAATCAATTTGATACTCACTAAGTGTACATGTATAAAAGCAAGTTTGACACATTCTACATCTAAGCATGTAAATACCACATGAAGCACACAAATCATAAAACATGAACATGCTATGAATATTATGAATGCACAAGCATGAACATAAAAGTAGAGTTTAGAAATTGTTACCAACTCCAAAGCTCCAAATATGGTGGTTGTCCCACCAAACTCCTTGATAGCGATGCGTCCAAATGTTTGTCCATCAAGTCCAAGTGCATCCACTACCAAGGCACCAATCCTCTCACGTCTTGTGGGAGCCCTCACCTACATCAAAAGCAAAAGGTGGGGGTTTTGGTACCCATATTTTCTTGTAGGGTCCACGGGGGTTAGCTTTGTTGTAAGGAACCCAAAAATTCTTATTTTTAGCAAAATTAAAATGACCTAATCTATCATAACAAAACTTTGCTAAATGACCTTTGCGGCCACAATGTGTACAAATGTACACCTTAGTATGCTTATGTGTAGGAGTGTGATCATGTTGTGCAACATAAGCAAATGCATGGTTATGATGTGCATGAATGTGTGGAGTTTGTTTCTTTGAAAACATTGACTCCAACTTAGAATGATTAAAAGCACAAGAGTTCAAAGTTGAACTCAAACCATCCATTTTATTTTTCAAATTCTTAATCTCATTAGTTGTGGCATGTAAGGCATGGTGAGATATAGAATCATTTTTCTTTTTTTTTTGTGAAACAAATCTTTTTCTTTTTCACAAATTTTTCTTTTTAAAGACTTATTTTCTTGAAAAACACCTTCTTTTTGTTTTTCCACCAAATCAATTTTATTTTTCAAAGTATTGTTTCCTTCACACAAATCATTCAATTTTGAAAATAAGGAAACATTTTCATTTTCAAATCTTTGTTTTCTTTTTCTAAGCATGCCATTTTATTTTCTAATGAATCTTTTTCATTAAGCATGGCATCAAAATTCTTTTTCAAATTCTTATTATCTTTTTCTAAACATGCAATGCTAGATTTAAATGTATCATGTTCTACATGCATGCAAGCAATATTCTTTTTCAAATTTTTATTTTCTTTCTTAATCATGTCATACTTTTCAAGCAATAGATGACAAAAAGTAGATAGCTCATCATATGACATGTCCTCATCATCGATTCGGAGTTTACTTCAAGGGGTTATCCCCTGGACCATGTAGCACTTGTTGGAGGTGTCGCTTCCAACATCCGAATCGCTCCCCGCATAGTATAGATCCTTTTCGCCAAGGGAGGTGAGGGTGTTCCATACTACAAAAGTCGAATCAATATTAGCAACTCTAGATAAATAAACATCATCTAGGGTAGACTTGATAGCATGAAGGGCTTTTGCATTAGCCTCAAAATTCTTACCATATAAACAATAATCATTATTAGTAATGACAAGATATACATGAATGCCTAAGGCCTTGAGGTACAATGACATCTTAACCTTCCAAATTTGGATGTTAAGGATGTCAAGGTGGGTGGTGACATGAAGTCCATGGTGTGTGTACAAATCTTGTGATTAGCCTAAAAATGAGGATCTTTAACTCTAGGTTGTTAGACCCAAATCAGAGTACCAAGCTCTGATACCAATTGTAGGTTCACCTAGAGGGGGGGGTGAATAGGTGAAGGCTAATCTAATGGTCACTTAATGATGAATGATGCAAATAATGCGGAAGCTAAAGCAATTATGACCAATTTAAAACTTTTACACTATACACTATGTATAACACAAGAGTGTTGCCGAATTCCCCGTGAAGGGCTCTGGACAAACTCCTCTAGATTCCCCTTGAATGGTTTGAGGTGCCGCGTTGGCTCTCTTGGTTAAATACAAGTGTTAGTCAACAAGCCCAAGCAAGTATACAATATGAGCACAATGAATATCAAGCATGTAAATGAAAGCACAATAAATAGCATGCAAGATATAAAAGAGACAAAGAGAGAGAGCAATCGCAAACACAAAGGGTTTGTTTCGAGGTTCGAGCACTCTTGCTCTACATCCCCGCCTTCGACACACAAAGGATTTCCACTATGCAAGATCCCAATGGATCTCTCCTCGGTGCCGCAACACCTACAAGCCCTCGGACTCCCTAGTCCCGTACACACCACAAGCCCACTGGCTCGCCGAGGCCGCACCTCGTATAACAAGTTCGCACCCGAACTCGAAACAACGACGAGCACACTTGCCCGTCTCCTCAAAGAACAAAGAAAAGATCTTTGGTGATCACAACACTTTGATCACCTAACAAAAGCTCTCACAACACAATCCTATGGATAGATTAGACAATGGATAGCTCAAGTGATTGTGAGAAGCAAGGAAAGAATCTTTGGTGAAAAACTCAAGAAATCTCTTTTAACACTCTTTATAAAATCTTCCCTTTAGATAGGAAATATTTGCTCACTATTTTGTGGAGAAAACTCTTCTGAAAGTGTGGGAAAAACTGGCTCTAAAGGTCTCCAAAATCTTCTTACAAACAATGACAAGACCCCCCAATTTATAGGCCAGAAAAATATAGCCGTTGGGATCTGTCAGTACTGCCGGTCGATCGACCTGCCCGGTCGACCGCCAACGGTCGGATTTCTGACCGTTGGAGCTACGATCGACCGTGCGGTCGACCGAACTTTCCAGAGAGCACAGCTCTCTGGAGCGGTCGACCGGCACGGTCGACCGTTCAACAGTACACACAGGCATGCACGTTTGTGCATGTCGGTCGACCGGTCCGGTCGGCCGACTCTTGTATTAGTCGACTTGTACAGGTTACCAGTCGACTAATCCGAACCCTGAAACAGAAATTTGGGATTTAAAACTTAGTCTTTTTGGCTTAAATAAATTCCATAAAATACATAAAAATCTACAAAAATAGTTTAACCAATATACTTTGATATACAAACATGCTTGCACAAAATCAAGGCATGTTATAAAAGATTGGACTATTTTTGTAACTTGGAAATATTTGGCTCATGATAAAAACTATATTTTTCTAAAACAATATTTTCCAAAACATATTTTTTCAAATCTTCATCAAATACAAAAACAAGATATACTTTTAAGGCATAGTGTGTATGGATATGATCCACTACACAATCATAATGAAATATCTATGTTTTTATCATAAAGCTCTAAACTTGATTTTGGATAAAAGATATGTATATATGAAAATACCAAAATCCAAATAGTATTTTGTCACAAAGAAAAATCTTTTCTAACTACAAAATCTTTTATGAAAAGACAAGTAAATCAAGAGTGTGTGTGTGATATCTACTTGAGCAATCCACCAACTATCTATCCTTTACATTTTATCTAAAACATAAAAATCTTATACCTAGACACAAGTCTTGATCTTGAAGCCTTCCCTTGAAGTCTTCTCATCTTCTTGACTTGGTCCAAGCTTGATCCAAAAGCTCCTTGGATCACACCTGCTAGCTCCAAAACTTGATATTTTATCCTTTGTTGAGCTATGCACCTACTAAGATCTTGATAATGAATCTGTTACTAATCAAACACAAGATCATTAGTAAATATAACTTTATGAGTTGATCATCATCAAAACTAGGGTGATGGACCTTTGGGCCAACAATCTCCCCCTTTTTGATGATGACAAAACTCATGGAGTTATATATGCATGGATTAAAGTAAAGCTTCAAGGAAGCTTCCCCTTAACTCATGCATAGACATAAATAATAATATATGACAATGAAGCTCATAAATATGTATGCAAATGATGGAGATGAAACAAAATAAATCTTTTTCTCCTATTTGCAAAACAAAAACATATATGCATAAATAACAAGGAAGACAAATACTACTCCCCCTTAAGCAATGAAAACATGCATATAAACTCAAACACTTCTCCCCCTTTTTGTCAATCATCAACAAAGGGTTCAAAGTAAAATCAAATCAAACAAATTTTTCTTCCTTTTTGTCAAAACAAAAAGATCAAGAGGGTAATACAAGTCAATCAATAAAGATTTATATGCGATATACATTCATGAAGAGGAAGACGCTAAGTTAGCTTCCCTACACATATACATTACATGAAAGAGGGATGACAAGCCCTAATTCACATAACGCATATTATGTAATGCATAAGAGGAGATGTGAAGCTCCCCTACACACGTATATCATATAAAGAAGAGTTGTCAAGCTCCTCAATTTATAATATACTCAACATGAATCCATATGTAAGAGAGATGTTAAGCTCTCCTTGCATATAGGAAATACAAATCAAACATTTTGAATTTTTCTTTAAAAATTTTGAACTTACTTAATAATAACACATTTTGGATATCAAATCAACATATTTTTTTATTTATTTTGATATCAATAGTAAACATATGAAAAAAAAATTTATTTTTCATCATAAACTTTGTGCTTTTAAAAATGTGAGCCAATTGTAAGTTAAGCACATGGAAATCATATATATGTATGAGAAATGAGTATACCAAGTGAAATTGAAACATACATATATAAGAAACAAAATATGAGTATATACAAAATAAGTTCATATTGATACCAATTGAAACGATTCAATGATACCAATTGACATAACAATAAAATCAAGTGTATATCTCATAACCTACCACCCTTCATATGCACATGGTAAAAGATTTTCAATGAAGCATACAAGGCATAATCGCCCATCCATCCTCCCATAGATGGTAGGGGTTTTCAAAAATAGATTTGAAAATAAGCTTAGTTTGAAAAACTCTACCAAATGAAGGGATTGCACTAGTTAATATGAAAATGTTTTAAAGCTAGTACAAAATCCTTCAGTAAGGAATAAGGCAAAAATGTTTTTCATGAAACACAAGTAAATCACATGGCACTAAAAACACTCTAATATCCATGAAGTCCATAAAATTTTCAAAAGAGGTGAGTGCACTAGTGTTATGTGGAACATGGTATCATGAAAATGTCAATAAAGCTCAATATTCCTTTAAATCATCACACATTTTTATTAAAAAACAAAATTTATATTTCAAGATATATGTATGTTTTGACAACACAATAAGTATACATACATATCTCTTAAACACAATTGAGTCCATATAAATAGATTTGCATTAAAGGCAAATGACTCAAGAGGTATACATGTATATCTTAAAGTTTGGCAAAATACACATATACATGAAATGAAAAACACATGTTCATATATCAAATCCAAAAAGTGGGAATACAAGTTTAAAAATGTATGTATCATCAAAACCAAGCAATACAAACACATTTCATGGGTTCAAATAAGCGTTCAAGCACAAAGATAAATAGATTTATTTGTGGCCCACGATATGTACAAGTATAAATCCTAGTGTTGACAAAAACTAACATATAAACTAATATTCAATCATGAAGCATCAAATTTTGAGAAAAATAGAATCATGTGTCAATAAAAAAAAATTATTTGAAGAATAAATAACTAGTATAAATTGTTTTTTGAAAAGCTAGTCAAAGATCCTTCAAATATATCAAATCTTATGTTTTTCATAAACATAACTAGGTACATAAAAATTTAAGCACTCATGGTGTATAAGGCTCAAAATGTTTTTAATAAAAAGTGAGTGTTAAATGATTATGTAAATAGCATTTTTATGAAAATAGTCAATGAAGCTCATAAGTCACATTTTTAAACAAAAACACGAAAATTATTTTTAATCAAAACACTAATCTTCATGGTATATGTATGATTAATCTAAATCTAACAATACACATACATATCCCAAATCTAAAAGAGTCTATTAATGATGTTTGCATGAAAGCAAGAGACTCACGGGTATACATGTATATTTATTAGATTTGAATTAAAAATACATATACATGAAGTAAAGCATAAAGTAGGTAAAACATGTATAAAAAAGAATCATCAAAACTAGTCTATACATATGCATATAGTGGGTACAAATGAGCATGAGAGTGAATGTATATGAATCAATTTGATACTCACTAAGTGTACATGTATAAAAGCAATTTTGACACATTCTACATCTAAGCATGTAAATACCATGAAGCACACAAATCATAAAACATGAACATGCTATGAATATTATGAATGCACAAGTATGAACATAAAAGTAGGAGTTTAAAAATTGTTACCAACTCCAAAGCTCCAAATATGGTGGTTGTCCCACCAAGCTCCTTGATAGCGATGCGTCCAAATGTTTGTCCATCAAGTCCAAGTGCATCCACTACCAAGGCACCAATCCTCTCACGTCTTGCGGGAGCCCTCACCTACATCAAAAGCAAAAGGTGGGGGTTTTGGTACCCATATTTTCTTGTAGGGTCCACGGGGTTAGCTTTGTTGTAAGGAACCCAAAAATTCTTATTTTTAGCAAATTAAAATGACCTAATCTATCATAACAAAACTTTGCTAAATGACCTTTGCGGCCACAGTGTGTACAAATGTACACCTTAGTATGCTTATGTGTAGGAGTGTGATCATGTTGTGCAACATAAGCAAATGCATGGTTATGATGTGCATGAATGTGTGGAGTTTGTTTCTTTGAAAACATTGACTCCAACTTAGAATGATTAAAGCACAAGAGTTCAAAGTTGAACTCAAACCATCCATTTTATTTTTCAAATTCTTAATCTCATTAGTTGTGGCATGTAAGGCATGGTGAGATATAGAATCATTTTTCTTTTTCTTTTGTGAAACAAAATCTTTTTCTTTTTCACAAAATTTTTCTTTTTAAAGACTTATTTTCTTGAAAAACAACTTCTTTTGTTTTTTTCCACCAAATCAATTTTATTTTTCAAAGTATTGTTTCTTCACACAAATCATTCAATTTTGAAAATAAGGAAACATTTCATTTTTCAAATCTTTGTTTTCTTTTTCTAAGCATGCCATTTTATTTTCTAATGAATCTTTTTCATTAAGCATGGCATCAAAATTCTTTTTCAAATTCTTATTATCTTTTTCTAAACATGCAATGCTAGATTTAAATGTATCATGTTCTACATGCATGCAAGCAATATTCTTTTTCAAATTTTTATTTTCTTTCTTAATCATGTCATACTTTTCAAGCAATAGATGACAAAAAGTAGATAGCTCATCATATGACATGTCCTTATCATCGGATTCGGAGTTTACTTCAAGGGGGTTATCCCCTTGGACCATGTAGCACTTGTTGGAGGTGTCGCTTCCAACATCCGAATCGCTCCCCGCATAGTATAGATCCTTTCCGCCAAGGGAGGTGAAGGTGTTCCATACTACAAAAGTCGAATCAATATTAGCAACTCTAGATAAATAAACATCATCTAGGTAGACTTGATAGCATGAAGGGCGTTTGTATTAGCCTCAAAATTCTTACCATATAAACAATAATCATTATTAGTAATGACAAGATATACATGAATGCCTAAGGCCTTGAGGTACAATGACATCTTAACCTTCAAATTTGGATGTTAAGGATGTCAAAGGTGGGTGGTGACATGAAGTCCATGGTGTGTGTACAAATCTTGTGATTAGCCTAAAAATGAGGATCTTTAACTCTAGGTTGTTAGACCCAATCAGAGTACCAAGCTCTGATACCAATTGTAGGTTCACCTAGAGGGGGGTGAATAGGTGAAGGCTAATCTAATGGTCACTTAATGATGAATGATGCAAATAATGCGGAAGCTAAAAGCAATTATGACCAATTTAAAACTTTTACACTATACACTATGTATAACACAAGAGTGTTGCCGAATTCCCCGTGAAGGGCTCTGGACAAACTCCTCTAGATTCCCCTTGAATGGGTTGAGGTGCCGCGTTGGCTCTCTTGGTTAAATACAAGTGTTAGTCAACAAGCCCAAGCAAGTATACAATATGAGCACAATGAATATCAAGCATGTAAATGAAAGCACAATAAATAGCATGCAAGATATAAAAGAGACAAAGAGAGATAGAGCAATCGCAAACACAAAGGGTTTGTTTCGAGGTTCGAGCACTCTTGCTCTACATCCCCGCCTTCGACACACGAAGGATTTCCACTATGCAAGATCCCAATGGATCTCTCCTCGGTGCCGCAACACCTACAAGCCCTCGGACTCCCTAGTCCCGTACACACCGCAAGCCCACCGGCTCGCCGAGGCCGCACCTCGTACAACAAGTTCGCACCCGAACTCGAAACAACGACGAGCACACTTGCCCGTCTCCTCAAAGAACAAAGAAAAGATCTTTGGTGATCACAACACTTTGATCACCTAACAAAAGCTCTCACAACACAATCCTATGGATAGATTAGACAATGGATAGCTCAAGTGATTGTGAGAAAGCAAGGAAAGAATCTTTGGTGAAAAACTCAAGAAATCTCTTTTAACACTCTTTATAAAATCTTCCCTTTAGGTAGGAAATATTTGCTCACTATTTTGTGGAGAAAACTCTTCTGAAAGTGTGGGAAAAACTGGCTCTAAAGGTCTCCAAAATCTTCTTACAAAACAATGACAAGACCCCCCAATTTATAGGCCAGAAAAATATAGCCGTTGGGATCTGTCAGTACTGCCGGTCGACCGGCCCGGTCGACCGCCAACGGTCGGATTTCTGACCGTTGGAGCTACGGTCGACCGGTGCGGTCGACCGAACTTTCCAGAGAGCACAGCTCTCTGGAGCGGTCGACCGGCACGGTCGACCGTCAACAGTACACACAGGCGTGCACGTTTGTGCACGTCGGTCGACCGGTCCGGTCGGCCAACTCCTGTATTAGTCGACTTGTACAGGTTACCAGTCGACTAATCCGAACCCTGAAACAGAAATTTGGGATTTAAAACTTAGTCTTTTTGGCTTAAATAAAATTCCATAAAATACATAAAAATCTACAAAAATAGTTTAACCAATATACTTTGATATACAAACATGCTTGCACAAAATCAAGGCATGTTATAAAAGATTGGACTATTTTTGTAACTTGAAAATATTTGGCTCATGATAAAAACTATATTTTTCTAAAACAATATTTTCCAAAACATATTTTTTCAAATCTTCATCAAATACAAAAACAAGATATACTTTTAAGGCATAGTGTGTATGGATATGATCCACTACACAATCATAATGAAATATCTATGTTTTTGTCATAAAGCACTAAACTTGATTTTGGATAAAAGATATGTATATATGAAAATACCAAAATCCAAATAGTATTTTGTCACAAAGAAAATCTTTTCTAACTACAAAATCTTTTATGAAAAGACAAGTAAATCAAGAGTGTGTGTGTGATATCTACTTGAGCAATCCACCAACTATCTATCCTTTACATTTTATCTAAAACATAAAAATCTTATACCTAGACACAAGTCTTGATCTTGAAGCCTCCCTTGAAGTCTTCTCATTTTCTTGACTTGGTCCAAGCTTGATCCAAAAACTCCTTGGATCACACCTGCTAGCTCCAAATCTTGATATTTTATCCTTTGTTGAGCTATGCACCTACTAAGATCTTGATAATGAATCTGTCACTAATCAACACAAGATCATTAGTAAATATAACTTCATGAGTTGATCATCATCAAAACTAGGGTGATGGACCTTTGGGCCAACAATCTCCCCCTTTTTGATGATGACAAAACTCATGGAGTTATATATGCATGGATTAAAGTAAAGCTTCAAGGAAGCTCCCCCTTAACTCATGCATAGACATAAATAATAATATATGACAATGAAGCTCATAAATATGTATGCAAATGATAGAGATGAAACAAAATAAATCTTTTTCTCCTATTTGCAAAACAAAAACATATATGCATAAATAACAAGGAAGACAAATACTACTCCTCCTTAAGCAATGAAAACATGCATATAAACTCAAACACTTCTCCCCCTTTTTGTCAATCATCAACAAAGGGTTCAAAGTAAAATCAAATCAAACAAATTTTTTCTTCCTTTTTGTCAAAAACAAAAAGATCAAGAAGGGGTAATACAAGTCAATCAATAAAGATTTATATGCGATATACATTCATGAAGAGGAAGACGCTAAGTTAGCTTCCCTACACATATACATTACATGAAAGAGGGATGACAAGCCCTAATTCACATAAAGCATATTATGTAATGCATAAGAGGAGATGTGAAGCTCCCCCTACACACGTATATCATATAAAGAAGAGTTGTCAAGCTCCTCAATTTATAATATACTCAACATGAATCCATATGTAAGAGAGATGTTAAGCTCTCCTTGCATATAGGAAATACAAATCAAACATTTTGAATTTTTCTTTAAAAATTTGAACTTACTTAATAAAACACATTTTGAGATATCAAATCAACATATTTTTTTTATTTATTTTGATATCAATAGTAAACATATGAAAAAAAAAATTTATTTTTCATCATAAACTTTGTGCTTTTAAAAATGTGAGCCATTGTAAGTTAAGCACATGGAAATCATATATATGTATGAGAAATGAGTATACCAAGTGAAATTGAAACATACATATATAAGAAACAAAATATGAGTATATACAAAATAAGTTCATATTGATACCAATTGAAACGATTCAATGATACCAATTGACATAACAATAAATCAAGTGTATATCTCATAACCTACCACCCTTCATATGCACATGGTAAAAGATTTTCAATGAAGCATACAAGGCATAATCGCCCATCCATCCTCCTATAGATGGTAGGGGTTTTCAAAAATAGATTTGAAAATAAGCTTAGTTTGAAAAACTCTACCAAATGAAGGGATTGCACTAGTTAATATGAAAAATGTTTTAAAGCTAGTACAAAATCCTTCAGTAAGGAATAAGGCAAAAATGTTTTTCATGAAACACAAGTAAATCACATGGCACTAAAAACACTCTAATATTCATGAAGTCCATAAAATTTTCAAAAGAGGTGAGTGCACTAGTGTTATGTGGAACATGATATCATGAAAATGTCAATAAAGCTCAATATTCCTTTAAATCATCACACATTTTTTATTAAAAACAAAATTTATATTTCAAGATATATGTATGTTTTGACAACACAATAAGTATACATACATATCTCTTAAACACAATTGAGTCCATATAAATGATTTGCATTAAAGGCAAATGACTCAAGAGGTATACATGTATATCTTAAAGTTTGGCAAAATACACATATACATGAAATGAAAACACATGTTCATATATCAAATCCAAAAAGTGGGAATACAAGTTTAAAAATGTATGTATCATCAAAACCCAGCAATACAAACACATTTCATGGTTCAAATAAGCGTTCAAGCACAAAGATAAATAGATTTATTTGTGCCCACGATATGTACAAGTATAAATCCTAGTGTTGACAAAAACTAACATATAAACTAATATTCAAATCATGAAGCATCAAATTTTGAGAAAAATAGAATCATGTGTCAATCAAAAAAAAATATTTGAAGAATAATAACTAGTATAAATTGTTTTTGAAAAGCTAGTCAAAGATCCTTCAAATATATCAAATCTTATGTTTTTCATAACATAACTAGGTACATAAAATTTAAGCACTCATGGTCTATAAGGCTCAAAATGTTTTTAATAAAAATGTGAGTGTTAATGATCATGTAAATAGCATTTTTATGAAAATAGTCAATGAAGCTCATAAGTCACATTTTTAAACAAAAACACGAAAAATTATTTTTAATCAAAACACTAATCTTCATGGTATATGTATGATTAATCTAAATCTAACAATACACATACATATCCCAAATCTAAAAGAGTCTATTAATGATGTTTGCATGAAAGCAAGAGACTCACGGGTATACATGTATATTTATTAGATTTGAATTAAAAATACATATACATGAAGTAAAGCATAAAGTAGGTAAAACATGTATAAAAGAGAATCATCAAAACTAGTCTATACATATGCATATAGTGGGTACAAATGAGCATGAAGAGTGAATGTATATGAATCAATTGATACTCACTAAGTGTACATGTATAAAAGCAAGTTTGACACATTCTACATCTAAGCATGTAAATACCACATGAAGCACACAAATCATAAAACATGAACATGCTATGAATATTATGAATGCACAAGCATGAACATAAAAGTAGGAGTTTAGAAATTGTTACCAACTCCAAAGCTCCAAATATGGTGGTTGTCCCACCAAGCTCCTTGATAGCGATGCGTCCAAATGTTTGTCCATCAAGTCCAAGTGCATCCACTACCAAGGCACCAATTCTCTCACGTCTTGTGGGAGCCCTCACCTACATCAAAAGCAAAAGGTGGGGTTTTGGTACCCATTTTTTCTTGTAGGGTCCACGGGGGTTAGCTTTGTTGTAAGGAACCCAAAAATTCTTATTTTTAGCAAAATTAAAATGACCTAATCTATCATAACAAAACTTTGCTAAATGACCTTTGCGGCCACAATGTGTACAAATGTACACATTAGTATGCTTATGTGTAGGAGTGTGATCATGTTGTGCAACATAAGCAAATGCATGGTTATAATGTGCATGAATGTGTGGAGTTTGTTTCTTTGAAACATTGACTCCAACTTAGAATGATTAAAAGCACAAGAGTTCAAAGTTGAACTCAAACCATCCATTTTATTTTTCAAATTCTTATCTCATTAGTTGTGGCATGTAAGGCATGGTGAGATATAGAATCATTTTTCTTTTTCTTTTGTGAAACAAAATCTTTTTCTTTTTCACAAATTTTTCTTTTTAAAGACTTATTTTCTTGAAAAACACCTTCTTTTTGTTTTTCCACCAAATCAATTTTATTTTTCAAAGTATTGTTTCCTTCACACAAATCATTCAATTTTGAAAATAAGGAAACATTTTCATTTTTCAAATCTTTGTTTTCTTTTTCTAAGCATGCCATTTTTATTTTCTAATGAATCTTTTTCATTAAGCATGGCATCAAAATTCTTTTTCAAATTCTTATTATCTTTTTCTAAACATGCAATGCTAGATTTAAATGTATCATGTTCTACATGCATGCAAGCAATATTCTTTTTCAAATTTTTATTTTCTTTCTTAATCATGTCATACTTTTCAAGCAATAGATGACAAAAAGTAGATAGCTCATCATATGACATGTCCTCATCATCGGATTCGGAGTTTACTTCAAGGGGGTTATCCCCTTGGACCATGTAGCACTTGTTGGAGGTGTCGCTTCCAACATCCGAATCGCTCCCCGCATAGTATAGATCCTTTTCGCCAAGGGAGGTGAGGGTGTTCCATACTACAAAAGTCGAATCAATATTAGCAACTCTAGATAAATAAACATCATCTAGGGTAGACTTGATAGCATGAAGGGCTTTTGCATTAGCCTCAAAATTCTTACCATATAAACAATAATCATTATTAGTAATGACAAGATATACATGAATGCCTAAGGCCTTGAGGTACAATGACATCTTAACCTTCCAAATTTGGATGTTAAGGATGTCAAAGGTGGGTGGTGACATGAAGTCCATGGTGTGTGTACAAATCTTGTGATTAGCCTAAAAATGAGGATCTTTAACTCTAGGTTGTTAGACCCAAATCAGAGTACCAAGCTCTGATACCAATTGTAGGTTCACCTAGAGGGGGGGGTGAATAGGTGAAGGCTAATCTAATGGTCACTTAATGATGAATGATGCAAATAATGCGGAAGCTAAAGCAATTATGACCAATTTAAAACTTTTACACTATACACTATGTATAACACAAGAGTGTTGCCGAATTCCCCGTGAAGGGCTCTGGACAAACTCCTCTAGATTCCCCTTGAATGGGTTGAGGTGCCGCGTTGGCTCTCTTGGTTAAATACAAGTGTTAGTCAACAAGCCCAAGCAAGTATACAATATGAGCACAATGAATATCAAGCATGTAAATGAAAGCACAATAAATAGCATGCAAGATATAAAAGAGACAAAGAGAGAGAGCAATCGCAAACACAAAGGGTTTGTTTCGAGGTTCGAGCACTCTTGCTCTACATCCCCGCCTTCGACACACGAAGGATTTCCACTATGCAAGATCCCAATGGATCTCTCCTCGGTGCCGCAACACCTACAAGCCCTCGGACTCCCTAGTCCCGTACACACCGCAAGCCACCGGCTCGCCGAGGCCGCACCTCGTACAACAAGTTCGCACCCGAACTCGAAACAACGACGAGCACACTTGCCCGTCTCCTCAAAGAACAAAGAAAAGATCTTTGGTGATCACAACACTTTGATCACCTAACAAAAGCTCTCACAACACAATCCTATGGATAGATTAGACAATGGATAGCTCAAGTGATTGTGAGAAAGCAAGGAAAGAATCTTTGGTGAAAAACTCAAGAAATCTCTTTTAACATTCTTTATAAAATCTTCCCTTTAGATAGGAAATATTTGCTCACTATTTTGTGGAGAAAACTCTTCTGAAAGTGTGGGAAAAACTGGCTCTAAAGGTCTCCAAAATCTTCTTACAAAACAATGACAAGACCCCCCAATTTATAGGCCAGAAAAATATAGCCGTTGGGATCTGTCAGTACTGCCGGTCGACCGGCCCGGTCGACTGCCAACGGTCGGATTTCTGACCGTTGGAGCTACGGTCGACCGGTGCGGTCGACCGAACTTTCCAGAGAGCACAGCTCTCTGGAGCGGTCGACCGGCACGGTCGACCGTTCAACAGTACACACAGGCGTGCACGTTTGTGCACGTCGGTCGACCGTCCGGTCGGCCGACTCCTGTATTAGTCGACTTGTACAGTTACCAGTCGACTAATCCGAACCCTGAAACAGAAATTTGGGATTTAAAACTTAGTCTTTTTGGCTTAATAAAATTCCATAAAATACATAAAAATCTACAAAAATAGTTTAACCAATATACTTTGATATACAAACATGCTTGCACAAAATCAAGGCATGTTATAAAAGATTGGACTATTTTTAACTTGAAAATATTTGGCTCATGATAAAAACTATATTTTTCTAAAACAATATTTTCCAAAACATATTTTTTCAAATCTTCATCAAATACAAAAACAAGATATACTTTTAAGGCATAGTGTGTATGGATATGATCCACTACACAATCATAATGAAATATCTATGTTTTTGTCATAAAGCTCTAAACTTGATTTGGATAAAAGATATGTATATATGAAAATACCAAAATCCAAATAGTATTTTGTCACAAAGAAAAATCTTTTCTAACTACAAATCTTTTATGAAAAGACAAGTAAATCAAGAGTGTGTGTGTGATATCTACTTGAGCAATCCACCAACTATCTATCCTTTACATTTTATCTAAAACATAAAAATCTTATACCTAGACACAAGTCTTGATCTTGAAGCCTTCCCTTGAAGTCTTCTCATTTTCTTGACTTGGTCCAAGCTTGATCCAAAAGCTCCTTGGATCACACCTGCTAGCTCCAAATCTTGATATTTTATCCTTTGTTGAGCTATGCACCTACTAAGAACTTGATAATGAATCTGTCACTAATCAACACAAGATCATTAGTAAATATAACTTCATGAGTTGATCATCATCAAAACTAGGGTGATGGACCTTTGGGCCAACAATCTCCCCCTTTTGATGATGACAAAACTCATGGAGTTATATATGCATGGATTAAAGTAAAGCTTCAAGGAAGCTCCCCCTTAACTCATGCATAGACATAAATAATAATATATGACAATGAAGCTCATAAATATGTATGCAAATGATGGAGATGAAACAAAATAAATCTTTTTCTCCTATTTGCAAAACAAAAACATATATGCATAAATAACAAGGAAGACAAATACTACTCCCCCTTAAGCAATGAAAACATGCATATAAACTCAAACACTTCTCCCCCTTTTTGTCAATCATCAACAAAGGGTTCAAAGTAAAATCAAATCAAACAAATTTTTCTTCCTTTTTGTCAAAAAAAAAGATCAAGAAGGGGTAATACAAGTCAATCAATAAAGATTTATATGCGATATACATTCATGAAGAGGAAGACGCTAAGTTAGCTTCCCTACACATATACATTACATGAAAGAGGGATGACAAGCCCTAATTCACATAACGCATATTATGTAATGCATAAGAGGAGATGTGAAGCTCCCCCTACACATGTATATCATATAAAGAAGAGTTGTCAAGCTCCTCAATTTATAATATACTCAACATGAATCCATATGTAAGAGAGATGTTAAGCTCTCCTTGCATATAGGAAATACAAATCAAACATTTTGAATTTTTCTTTAAAAATTTTGAACTTACTTAATAAAACACATTTTGAGATATCAAATCAACATATTTTTTTATTTATTTTGATATCAATAGTAAACATATGAAAAAAAAAATTATTTTTCATCATAAACTTTGTGCTTTTAAAAATATGAGCCAATTGTAAGTTAAGCACATGGAAATCATATATATGTATGAGAAATGAGTATACCAAGTGAAATTGAAACATACATATATAAGAAACAAAATATGAGTATATACAAAATAAGTTCATATTGATACCAATTGAAACGATTCAATGATACCAATTGACATAACAATAAAATCAAGTGTATATCTCATAACCTACCACCCTTCATATGCACATGGTAAAAGATTTTCAATGAAGCATACAAGGCATAATCGCCCATCCATCCTCCTATAGATGGTAGGGGTTTTCAAAAATAGATTTGAAAATAAGCTTAGTTTGAAAAACTCTACCAAATGAAGGGATTGCACTAGTTAATATGAAAATGTTTTAAAGCTAGTACAAAATCCTTCAAGTAAGGAATAAGGCAAAAATGTTTTTCATGAAACACAAGTAAATCACATGGCACTAAAAACACTCTAATATCCATGAAGTCCATAAAATTTTCAAAAGAGGTGAGTGCACTAGTGTTATGTGGAACATGATATCATGAAAATGTCAATAAAGCTCAATATTCCTTTAAATCATCACACATTTATTATTAAAAAACAAAATTTATATTTCAAGATATATGTATGTTTTGACAACACAATAAGTATACATACATATCTCTTAAACACAATTGAGTCCATATAAATGATTTGCATTAAAGGCAAATGACTCAAGAGGTATACATGTATATCTTAAAGTTTGGCAAAATACACATATACATGAAATGAAAAACACATGTTCATATATCAAATCCAAAAAGTGGGAATACAAGTTTAAAAATGTATGTATCATCAAAACCAAGCAATACAAACACATTTCATGGGTTCAAATAAGCGTTCAAGCACAAAGATAAATAGATTTATTTGTGGCCCACGATATGTACAAGTATAAATCCTAGTGTTGACAAAACTAACATATAAACTAATATTCAAATCATGAAGCATCAAATTTTGAGAAAATAGAATCATGTGTCAATAAAAAAAAAATTATTTGAAGAATAAATAACTAGTATAAATTGTTTTTGAAAAGCTAGTCAAAGATCCTTCAAATATATCAAATCTTATGTTTTTCATAAACATAACTAGGTACATAAAATTTAAGCACTCATGGTCTATAAGGCTCAAAATGTTTTTAATAAAATGTGAGTGTTAAATGATCATGTAAATAGCATTTTATGAAAATAGTCAATGAAGCTCATAAGTCACATTTTTAAACAAAAACACGAAAAATTATTTTTAATCAAAACACTAATCTTCATGGTATATGTATGATTAATCTAAATCTAACAATACACATACATATCCCAAATCTAAAAGAGTCTATTAATGATGTTTGCATGAAAGCAAGAGACTCACGGGTATACATGTATATTTATTAGATTTGAATTAAAAATACATATACATGAAGTAAAGCATAAAGTGGTAAAACATGTATAAAAGAGAATCATCAAAACTAGTCTATACATATGCATATAGTGGGTACAAATGAGCATGAAGAGTGAATGTATATGAATCAATTTGATACTCACTAAGTGTACATGTATAAAAGCAAGTTTGACACATTCTACATCTAAGCATGTAAATACCACATGAAGCACACAAATCATAAAACATGAACATGCTATGAATATTATGAATGCACAAGCATGAACATAAAAGTAGGAGTTTAGAAATTGTTACCAACTCCAAAGCTCCAAATATGGTGGTTGTCCCACCAAACTCCTTGATAGCGATGCGTCCAAATGTTTGTCCATCAAGTCCAAGTGCATCCACTACCAAGGCACCAATCCTCTCACGTCTTGTGGGAGCCCTCACCTACATCAAAAGCAAAAGGTGGGGTTTTGGTACCCATATTTTCTTGTAGGGTCCACGGGGGTTAGCTTTGTTGTAAGGAACCCAAAAATTCTTATTTTTAGCAAAATTAAAATGACCTAATCTATCATAACAAAACTTTGCTAAATGACCTTTGCGGCCACAATGTGTACAAATGTACACCTTAGTATGCTTATGTGTAGGAGTGTGATCATGTTGTGCAACATAAGCAAATGCATGGTTATGATGTGCATGAATGTGTGGAGTTTGTTTCTTTGAAAACATTGACTCCAACTTAGAATGATTAAAAGCACAAGAGTTCAAAGTTGAACTCAAACCATCCATTTTATTTTTCAAATTCTTAATCTCATTAGTTGTGGCATGTAAGGCATGGTGAGATATAGAATCATTTTTCTTTTTCTTTTGTGAAACAAAATCTTTTTCTTTTCACAAATTTTTCTTTTAAAGACTTATTTTCTTGAAAAACACCTTCTTTTTGTTTTTCCACCAAATCAATTTTATTTTTCAAAGTATTGTTTCCTTCACACAAATCATTCAATTTTGAAAATAAGGAACATTTTCATTTTTCAAATCTTTGTTTTCTTTTTCTAAGCATGCCATTTTATTTTCTAATGAATCTTTTTCATTAAGCATGGCATCAAAATTCTTTTTCAATTCTTATTATCTTTTTCTAAACATGCAATGCTAGATTTAAATGTATCATGTTCTACATGCATGCAAGCAATATTCTTTTTCAAATTTTTTATTTCTTTCTTAATCATGTCATACTTTTCAAGCAATAGATGACAAAAAGTAGATAGCTCATCATATGACATGTCCTCATCATCGGATTCGGAGTTTACTTCAAGGGGGTTATCCCCTTGGACCATGTAGCACTTGTTGGAGGTGTCGCTTCCAACATCCGAATCGCTCCCCGCATAGTATAGATCCTTTTCGCCAAGGGAGGTGAGGGTGTTCCATACTACAAAAGTCGAATCAATATTAGCAACTCTAGATAAATAAACATCATCTAGGGTAGACTTGATAGCATGAAGGGCTTTTGCATTAGCCTCAAAATTCTTACCATATAAACAATAATCATTATTAGTAATGACAAGATATACATGAATGCCTAAGGCCTTGAGGTACAATGACATCTTAACCTTCCAAATTTGGATGTTAAGGATGTCAAAGGTGGGTGGTGACATGAAGTCCATGGTGTGTGTACAAATCTTGTGATTAGCCTAAAAATGAGGATCTTTAACTCTAGGTTGTTAGACCCAAATCAGAGTACCAAGCTCTGATACCAATTGTAGGTTCACCTAGAGGGGGGGGGTGAATAGGTGAAGGCTAATCTAATGGTCACTTAATGATGAATGATGCAAATAATGCGGAAGCTAAAGCAATTATGACCAATTTAAAACTTTTACACTATACACTATGTATAACACAAGAGTGTTGCCGAATTCCCCGTGAAGGGCTCTGGACAAACTCCTCTAGATTCCCCTTGAATGGGTTGAGGTGCCGCGTTGGCTCTCTTGGTTAAATACAAGTGTTAGTCAACAAGCCCAAGCAAGTATACAATATGAGCACAATGAATATCAAGCATGTAAATGAAAGCACAATAAATAGCATGCAAGATATAAAAGAGACAAAGAGAGAGAGCAATCGCAAACACAAAGGGTTTGTTTTCGAGGTTCGAGCACTCTTGCTCTACATCCCCGCCTTCGACACACAAAGGATTTCCACTATGCAAGATCCCAATGGATCTCTCCTCGGTGCCGCAACACCTACAAGCCCTCGGACTCCCTAGTCCCGTACACACCACAAGCCCACTGGCTCGCCGAGGCCGCACCTCGTATAACAAGTTCGCACCCGAACTCGAAACAACGACGAGCACACTTGCCCGTCTCCTCAAAGAACAAAGAAAGATCTTTGGTGATCACAACACTTTGATCACCTAACAAAAGCTCTCACAACACAATCCTATGGATAGATTAGACAATGGATAGCTCAAGTGATTGTGAGAAAGCAAGGAAAGAATCTTTGGTGAAAAACTCAAGAAATCTCTTTTAACACTCTTTATAAAATCTTCCCTTTAGATAGGAAATATTTGCTCACTATTTTGTGGAGAAAACTCTTCTGAAAGTGTGGGAAAAACTGGCTCTAAAGGTCTCCAAAATCTTCTTACAAACAATGACAAGACCCCCCAATTTATAGGCCAGAAAAATATAGCCGTTGGGATCTGTCAGTACTGCCGTCGACCTGCCCGGTCGACCGCCAACGGTCGGATTTCTGACCGTTGGAGCTACGATCGACCGGTGCGGTCGACCGAACTTTCCAGAGAGCACAGCTCTCTGGAGCGGTCGACCGGCACGGTCGACCGTTCAACAGTACACACAGGCATGCACGTTTGTGCATGTCGGTCGACCGGTCCGGTCGGCCGACTCTTGTATTAGTCGACTTGTACAGGTTACCAGTCGACTAATCCGAACCCTGAAACAGAAATTTGGGATTTAAAACTTAGTCTTTTTGGCTTAATAAAATTCCAAAATACATAAAAATCTACAAAAATAGTTTAACCAATATACTTTGATATACAAACATGCTTGCACAAAATCAAGGCATGTTATAAAAGATTGGACTATTTTTGTAACTTGGAAATATTTGGCTCATGATAAAAACTATATTTTTCTAAAACAATATTTTCCAAAACATATTTTTTCAAATCTTCATCAAATACAAAAACAAGATATACTTTTAAGGCATAGTGTGTATGGATATGATCCACTACACAATCATAATGAAATATCTATGTTTTTATCATAAAGCTCTAAACTTGATTTTGGATAAAAGATATGTATATATGAAAATACCAAAATCCAAATAGTATTTTGTCACAAAGAAAAATCTTTTCTAACTACAAAATCTTTTATGAAAAGACAAGTAAATCAAGAGTGTGTGTGTGATATCTACTTGAGCAATCCACCAACTATCTATCCTTTACATTTTATCTAAAACATAAAATCTTATACCTAGACACAAGTCTTGATCTTGAAGCCTTCCCTTGAAGTCTTCTCATCTTCTTGACTTGGTCCAAGCTTGATCCAAAAGCTCCTTGGATCACACCTGCTAGCTCCAAAACTTGATATTTTATCCTTTGTTGAGCTATGCACCTACTAAGATCTTGATAATGAATCTGTTACTAATCAAACACAAGATCATTAGTAAATATAACTTTATGAGTTGATCATCATCAAAACTAGGGTGATGGACCTTTGGGCCAACAATCTCCCCCTTTTTGATGATGACAAAACTCATGGAGTTATATATGCATGGATTAAAGTAAAGCTTCAAGGAAGCTTCCCTTAACTCATGCATAGACATAAATAATAATATATGACAATGAAGCTCATAAATATGTATGCAAATGATGGAGATGAAACAAAATAAATCTTTTTCTCCTATTTGCAAAACAAAAACATATATGCATAAATAACAAGGAAGACAAATACTACTCCCCCTTAAGCAATGAAAACATGCATATAAACTCAAACACTTCTCCCCCTTTTTGTCAATCATCAACAAAGGGTTCAAAGTAAAATCAAATCAAACAAATTTTTCTTCCTTTTTGTCAAAAACAAAAAGATCAAGAAGGGGTAATACAAGTCAATCAATAAAGATTTATATGCGATATACATTCATGAAGAGGAAGACGCTAAGTTAGCTTCCCTACACATATACATTACATGAAAGAGGGATGACAAGCCCTAATTCACATAACGCATATTATGTAATGCATAAGAGGAGATGTGAAGCTCCCCCTACACACGTATATCATATAAAGAAGAGTTGTCAAGCTCCTCAATTTATAATATACTCAACATGAATCCATATGTAAGAGAGATGTTAAGCTCTCCTTGCATATAGGAAATACAAATCAAACATTTTGAATTTTTCTTTAAAAATTTGAACTTACTTAATAAACACATTTTGAGATATCAAATCAACATATTTTTTTTATTTATTTTGATATCAATAGTAAACATATGAAAAAAAATTTTATTTTTCATCATAAACTTTGTGCTTTTAAAAATGTGAGCCAATTGTAAGTTAAGCACATGGAAATCATATATATGTATGAGAAATGAGTATACCAAGTGAAATTGAAACATACATATATAAGAAACAAAATATGAGTATATACAAAATAAGTTCATATTGATACCAATTGAAACGATTCAATGATACCAATTGACATAACAATAAATCAAGTGTATATCTCATAACCTACCACCCTTCATATGCACATGGTAAAAGATTTTCAATGAAGCATACAAGGCATAATCGCCCATCCATCCTCCCATAGATGGTAGGGGTTTTCAAAAATAGATTTGAAAATAAGCTTAGTTTGAAAAACTCTACCAAATGAAGGGATTGCACTAGTTAATATGAAAATGTTTAAAGCTAGTACAAAATCCTTCAAGTAAGGAATAAGGCAAAAATGTTTTTCATGAAACACAAGTAAATCACATGGCACTAAAAACACTCTAATATCCATGAAGTCCATAAAATTTTCAAAAGAGGTGAGTGCACTAGTGTTATGTGGAACATGGTATCATGAAAATGTCAATAAAGCTCAATATTCCTTTAAATCATCACACATTTTTTATTAAAAAACAAAATTTATATTTCAAGATATATGTATGTTTTGACAACACAATAAGTATACATACATATCTCTTAAACACAATTGAGTCCATATAAATAGATTTGCATTAAAGGCAAATGACTCAAGAGGTATACATGTATATCTTAAAGTTTGGCAAAATACACATATACATGAAATGAAAAACACATGTTCATATATCAAATCCAAAAGTGGGAATACAAGTTTAAAAATGTATGTATCATCAAAACCAAGCAATACAAACACATTTCATGGGTTCAAATAAGCGTTCAAGCACAAAGATAAATAGATTTATTTGTGGCCCACGATATGTACAAGTATAAATCCTAGTGTTGACAAAAACTAACATATAAACTAATATTCAAATCATGAAGCATCAAATTTTGAGAAAAATAGAATCATGTGTCAATAAAAAAAAATTATTTGAAGAATAAATAACTAGTATAAATTGTTTTTGAAAAGCTAGTCAAAGATCCTTCAAATATATCAAATCTTATGTTTTTCATAAACATAACTAGGTACATAAAAATTTAAGCACTCATGGTCTATAAGGCTCAAAATGTTTTTAATAAAAATGTGAGTGTTAAATGATCATGTAAATAGCATTTTTATGAAAATAGTCAATGAAGCTCATAAGTCACATTTTTAAACAAAAACACGAAAAATTATTTTTAATCAAAACACTAATCTTCATGGTATATGTATGATTAATCTAAATCTAACAATACACATACATATCCCAAATCTAAAAGAGTCTATTAATGATGTTTGCATGAAAGCAAGAGACTCACGGGTATACATGTATATTTATTAGATTTGAATTAAAAATACATATACATGAAGTAAAGCATAAAGTAGGTAAAACATGTATAAAAAAGAATCATCAAAACTAGTCTATACATATGCATATAGTGGGTACAATGAGCATGAAGAGTGAATGTATATGAATCAATTTGATACTCACTAAGTGTACATGTATAAAAGCAATTTTGACACATTCTACATCTAAGCATGTAAAATACCACATGAAGCACACAAATCATAAAACATGAACATGCTATGAATATTATGAATGCACAAGTATGAACATAAAAGTAGGAGTTTAAAAATTGTTACCAACTCCAAAGCTCCAAATATGGTGGTTGTCCCACCAAGCTCCTTGATAGCGATGCGTCCAAATGTTTGTCCATCAAGTCCAAGTGCATCCACTACCAAGGCACCAATCCTCTCACGTCTTGCGGGAGCCCTCACCTACATCAAAAGCAAAAGGTGGGGTTTTGGTACCCATATTTTCTTGTAGGGTCCACGGGGGTTAGCTTTGTTGTAAGGAACCCAAAAATTCTTATTTTTAGCAAAATTAAAATGACCTAATCTATCATAACAAAACTTTGCTAAATGACCTTTGCGGCCACAGTGTGTACAAATGTACACCTTAGTATGCTTATGTGTAGGAGTGTGATCATGTTGTGCAACATAAGCAAATGCATGGTTATGATGTGCATGAATGTGTGGAGTTTGTTTCTTTGAAAACATTGACTCCAACTTAGAATGATTAAAAGCACAAGAGTTCAAAGTTGAACTCAAACCATCCATTTTATTTTTCAAATTCTTAATCTCATTAGTTGTGGCATGTAAGGCATGGTGAGATATAGAATCATTTTTCTTTTTCTTTTGTGAAACAAAATCTTTTTCTTTTTCACAAATTTTTCTTTTTAAAGACTTATTTTCTTGAAAAACACCTTCTTTTTGTTTTCCACCAAATCAATTTTATTTTTCAAAGTATTGTTTCCTTCACACAAATCATTCAATTTTGAAAATAAGGAAACATTTTCATTTTTCAAATCTTTGTTTTCTTTTTCTAAGCATGCCATTTTATTTTCTAATGAATCTTTTCATTAAGCATGGCATCAAAATTCTTTTTCAAATTCTTATTACTTTTTCTAAACATGCAATGCTAGATTTAAATGTATCATGTTCTACATGCATGCAAGCAATATTCTTTTTCAAATTTTTATTTTCTTCTTAATCATGTCATACTTTTCAAGCAATAGATGACAAAAAGTAGATAGCTCATCATATGACATGTCCTCATCATCGGATTCGGAGTTTACTTCAAGGGGGTTATCCCCTTGGACCATGTAGCACTTGTTGGAGGTGTCGCTTCCAACATCCGAATCGCTCCCCGCATAGTATAGATCCTTTTCGCCAAGGGAGGTGAGGGTGTTCCATACTACAAAAGTCGAATCAATATTAGCAACTCTAGATAAATAAACATCATCTAGGGTAGACTTGATAGCATGAAGGGCTTTTGCATTAGCCTCAAAATTCTTACCATATAAACAATAATCATTATTAGTAATGACAAGATATACATGAATGCCTAAGGCCTTGAGGTACAATGACATCTTAACCTTCCAAATTTGGATGTTAAGGATGTCAAAGGTGGGTGGTGACATGAAGTCCATGGTGTGTGTACAAATCTTGTGATTAGCCTAAAAATGAGGATCTTTAACTCTAGGTTGTTAGACCCAAATCAGAGTACCAAGCTCTGATACCAATTGTAGGTTCACCTAGAGGGGGGGTGAATAGGTGAAGGCTAATCTAATGGTCACTTAATGATGAATGATGCAAATAATGCGGAAGCTAAAGCAATTATGACCAATTTAAAACTTTTACACTATACACTATGTATAACACAAGAGTGTTGCCGAATTCCCCGTGAAGGGCTCTGGACAAACTCCTCTAGATTCCCCTTGAATGGGTTGAGGTGCCGCGTTGGCTCTCTTGGTTAAATACAAGTGTTAGTCAACAAGCCCAAGCAAGTATACAATATGAGCACAATGAATATCAAGCATGTAAATGAAAGCACAATAAATAGCATGCAAGATATAAAAGAGACAAAGAGAGAGAGCAATCGCAAACACAAAGGGTTTGTTTCGAGGTTCGAGCACTCTTGCTCTACATCCCCGCCTTCGACACACAAAGGATTTCCACTATGCAAGATCCCAATGGATCTCTCCTCGGTGCCGCAACACCTACAAGCCCTCGGACTCCCTAATCCCGTACACACCGCAAGCCCACTGCTCGCCGAGGCCGCACCTCGTATAACAAGTTCGCACCCGAACTCGAAACAACGACGAGCACACTTGCCCGTCTCCTCAAAGAACAAAGAAAAGATCTTTGGTGATCACAACACTTTGATCACCTAACAAAAGCTCTCACAACACAATCCTATGGATAGATTAGACAATGGATAGCTCAAGTGATTGTGAGAAAGCAAGGAAAGAATCTTTGGTGAAAAACTCAAGAAATCTCTTTTAACACTCTTTATAAAATCTTCCCTTTAGATAGGAAATATTTGCTCACTATTTTGTGGAGAAAACTCTTCTGAAAGTGTGGGAAAAACTGGCTCTAAAGGTCTCCAAAATCTTCTTACAAAACAATGACAAGACCCCCCAATTTATAGGCCAAAAAAATATAGCCGTTGGGATCTGTCAGTACTGCCGGTCGACCGGCCCGGTCGACCGCCAACGGTCGGATTTCTGACCGTTGGAGCTACGGTCGACCGGTGCGGTCGACCGAACTTTCCAGAGAGCACAGCTCTCTGGAGCGGTCGACCGGCACGGTCGACCGTTCAACAGTACACACAGGCGTGCACGTCGGTCGACCGGTCCGGTCGGCCGACTCCTGTATTAGTCGACTTGTACAGGTTACCAGTCGACAATCCGAACCCTGAAACAGAAATTTGGGATTTAAACTTAGTCTTTTGGCTTAAATAAAATTCCATAAAATACATAAAAATCTACAAAAATAGTTTAACCAATATACTTTGATATACAAACATGCTTGCACAAAATCAAGGCATGTTATAAAAGATTGGACTATTTTTGTAACTTGAAAATATTTGGCTCATGATAAAAACTGTATTTTTCTAAAACAATATTTTTCAAAACATATTTTTCCAAATCTTCATCAAATACAAAAACAAGATATACTTTTAAGGCATAGTGTGTATGGATATGATCCACTACACAATCATAATGAAATATCTATGTTTTTGTCATAAAGCTCTAAACTTGATTTTGGATAAAAGATATGTATATATGAAAATACCAAAATCCAAATAGTATTTTGTCACAAAGAAAAATCTTTTCTAACTACAAAATCTTTTATAAAAAGACAAGTAAATCAAGAGTGTGTGTGTGATATCTACTTGAGCAATCCACCAACTATCTATCCTTTACATTTTGTCTAAAACATAAAAATCTTATACCTAGACACAAGTCTTGATCTTGAAGCCTTCCCTTGAAGTCTTCTCATCTTTTTGACTTGGTCCAAGCTTGATCCAAAAGCTCCTTGGATCACACCGTGCTAGCTCCAAATCTTGATATTTTATCCTTTGTTGAGCTATGCACCTACTAAGATCTTGATAATGAATCTGTCACTAATCAAACACAGATCATTAGTAAATATAACTTCATGAGTTGATCATCATCAAAACTAGGGTGATGGACCTTTGGGCCAACAATATATTGATGATATCACTAGATCGATAACAATTTGCAATGATACCCACAAATTTGTTGCGTATCCGTATAGTACTTTGCAGGAATTTGCGGTTGATAATAAGGTGATTGTTACGAGTTACTGTGAGGATGTGGGGAAGTTGCACGCTTGGCGTAAAGATTTCGATAGGGTTCTGAAGATGATTGCTTCCATTGCTTACGAATTGAATAACCTATGAGATCCTGGTATTAGCTCCGTCTTCAGCAGGGATAATACACCTTGATCTACTCTCTATATTTTGATCGAGCTGCCATCTTTCACAGCCGACCCGTCACGGAGACTAGTTCCACCTCCATCACCATGGTATCAACATGGCGTACCAGTGATGCTGCTACGACCACCACCTTGGCCTGATTGAGATGCTTCGTGAGGAGAGTCCTCACTCGACAGGGTCGAGTTTCTCCCACCCTTAGAGAATTGATGAGGATATCACGCCAGTTCCCAGTTATCTTTTCATGCTTTAGCTTATATAGAGATGTGTTTTGTTTATCTTGCTTCTAGTATCACATCGGTTATATCCGAGAAGTTCACTTTATAAGAGCCTATATAAAGAGACTCAACTTAATGAATAAGTAGACAATGAATAATTAAAACTTTTTTCAGTTAAAATTCTCTTAAGAGTGCTCTTGAGTTTTGGGTGTGACGCCCGGGTGTAAGGGGTGTGAAGCCCAAAGTTATATGGTTCTTTCTCCAACCCTAATCTCTTTTTTCATTTTTTTTCTTGTAAAACTCTAGTTTTTCTTTTTTTATTTGTATTCGAAGGTGATTGCGATCCTGTATTACATCAGAATGCCTCTCGAAAGTTATCGTCCATCTTCATTTGTGTCATGGCTCTTGGATAGGCAACCCTATGCCTCCACCTTTGTGTCTCTCCAAGAGAGCAAAATGAGGACTCTCAGGAAACCCTGCGAGAGCGAGGCAGTAGCTCTCCAAAAACAGAAGCTTGCAAGACACACAAGAAGATGATGGTATCACATCCCCCCTGAGGTGTTCTGATGAAGAGCTTTGGACTTCAGGGTGAGAAGCAATTCACCGACGCACGTAGCCGATGAGTTCCCTCTCCTCCTCCTCGTACACGCCATCAGGAAAGAGGTTGACGACCTCAAGGTCGAAGCTTGCTCACCCTAAATCAAGAAACCTGGAAACCAGATCACCCAGTCCAGTTGAAGCAAGAATCCTACCTGTCATCCTCAAGGGCGGCACCTTATCACGACACGAATGCGTCTTTACAGCCTCTTCACGATGATTAAAGTGACACACCTTCCACACTCCGTAGAAGAGAGAGACTGATTACCATTTCCTCATCATCCTCCCTTTCCTTTTCTTTCCTCCATTTGATGAAAAGAAGAGAGGACGACATGGTGGCGCAACAAGGAAAGAAGAAGTTAGGGTTTCGAAGTAAGGGTTTTTGAAGAAGATAGAGAAGATTGATTTCTTTTCACAGATCTCTCTCTATTTATATATGGATGAGAAGTCAAACTGTCTTCAATTCAAAATTTTAATCCATGAAAAGTCGGCCCACAATCCTAAGATTTTCAGTCAACAGTAAGGTAGAACAACGATCGTCGTCAAACCATAAGAGCTTACAATCCTAGTCATAATGACGCCAGAATTCAAAGAGGCGCAGGATACAATCTTTTGAGAGATCCAACAGCCCGATATGACAACTGACGGCCAGCTGTGCAACCCACATTTAATTCTAAAAGATCCGCAATGATCCGAAGAGATTTGTCGCACACTCTTCTACCTACAAGCATCATAATGAGTTTTAAAGCACTGATAATCTATCTGAGTATCTTCGCTTCCCTGACTTTCCTTCCACAGACTCCAGCAAGTGGGAAGTGGGAGCATCTGTAGCGGTCAAAATTTGACCCGCATCAAGATGATGACACATGTCCAAGCTACCAGGTACTTTTCCTCGAGAGATCTATAACTTCCCAGAATCCATCCCGAGCCTGCGTCACTCCTAGCCATCCTAGAACTACCATCCACCCCAAAGACCTTACCACTTTAGACCTTCCACGGTATGAGGTCTCCAACTCTGAGCTAGAAGTTCCAAATAACAGTCTGCCGATATTTTCGCCTGCCGTTACGTCATTTCATCCTCTCCACGTTATTAATGTGTAACACCCCTATCAGTGCGGACAGTTATGGATAGTGACAGATTCTCTGGCATGTAATACTAATCGACCAGCATCAATGACCACAGACGTTACGACAGCTCTGGCATGTGCAGATCGTGCAGTAACAACAGTCCACCAATTTCGCTTTCATTCCGACATCCACATCAGATACACACACACATATACATATATATATATATATATATATACACACACACACACACACACAACACACACACATATGATCATTCTTCTCCTAGGAGAAGGAGATCACTTTCCTAATCCTCAGAACACACACATTGTATCACCGTACCGGACACTGCTCTTCTCTAGTGCACCAACACGCCGCATTTGTCCTCTGCGCAACATCTCCACCACTACCCCGACAGTTATCTTCTGCCGGTCCTTCCTATCACGCCCGCAGTTTGTCCTCTGCGCGGCATCTCCATCCGCTACCCAGGCAGTTATCCTCTGCCGATCCTGCCTACCATGTTCGCAGTTCCCTCTGAGCGGCACCTCCATCCACTACCCCAGTAAGTTTTCTCTGCCGGTTTTTCTACCCATCTCACTACTGATTCTTATACCCGAGGGTCTTAGGCTGGCTGTAATGCCCCGATCCCACGAGTACGGAGACGTTACTGCGACGTATATAGGGCGAAAACACCCTTACATATATACGCTAAGCATCAGTACATGCAAGAATCAGAGTACGGAAGCACAGTGATAATATACATTCCAGCAATAATAACACAAGTACACAGTTATCACAGATCATAATACAATATCCAAGAATATTAGATCACCAAAGCGCGAAAGCAGGATGTACAATATAAAAGACGGAAAGTACTCACAAGTAGCAAGATGAGAATCTCGTAAGCCGAGCAAGGGAGGCTAGAAGAAAGAGGATTCGGATAGGCAACTACTAATCCATGCTTCTACTGCGCACTCTGATCAGCTACAGCAAGGCCACCACGATCCAGACTCTAGGATCTGAACATGAGGATATAGGTTTGCCAGAAAGCAACCCAGTGAGTATGTAAGATAAAGCCAGTTGGCGTGCTCAGGCAATAGTACGTGTACATGACCAAGTGATGTGATTCAGGCATATAGGTACAGGCAATGACCAATAACATAAATGAAAATCAGGGAATCAGTAGTAATCTAAATCAAGTATATGTGTATCGATAAATATGAATCGAAAAACATGCATAGAAAATGGTATGGAAACCCAAAAATAAGTAAGTCTGGTAATTCAACACAGTAGCGTAGATGTCATATGTAAGTGGCGAGCATGATAATGTATCGTGTCATAGGTCTTACAAGTATAGATCAAGTATGTCGCTAGTTAGATATCAGTAACATATTATTATATTATTAAGACTCGTCCAATTTGTATGTTTCAGTATATGTCTCATACCATATACCTCCGCATACAGGTCGAGAAAGGTTGGTTATTGAAAACTGATGGAGATCGATGAACCATGTTTAGAATGGGTCCCGTGCATGCCCGGAATAACGATCCAAGAGTATCCGGTACTGAGCCGAAACGTACCGCTAGGTACCGGGGACTTATTGTATGCCCGAATGGAATAGGATGTCACCGCTCCCACAGGAATAAGCCCAGGGGCTTATGACACACCCAGAAGAAAGGGGAATAGGGGTGCCAGTACGCCCCACGGAAACACTTGGTGGCCTCTAAGTGAATCCTAAAAGTGTGGCCGCGCGACACTTAAGACTATCATAGACATGGAGACTATATCGGTACTCATCAGTTCTCCCGTTCCAATGTAAGTTGTTCAATTATTACAGATTGTCTAGTGACATGTCCACAGTGTGTTCACAGCAATCTAATATCCATGATTATCCAATTACAGGGATCGACAGGAGTATAATATAAGGAGTCTCCCTGTTACATGGGTTCAGGAATACAAGAATTCAAGAGCACAGGAGTACAGAAGTTCAGGAGTACCAGATGTCTGGTAACAGTATAATAATCATGCCAAGTCCTTATAAAAGTGATAATCATGAATGGGCAATGTAATACAGGTGTCCGGTGTAATAGTATCCAGTCAGGCGTCACAATATTAAGTCAAGTGCATCACTACCAGTGATAGCATGTGCCGAGTATCAAGTGATAGCATATCAATTGTCAGGTGTCAGATATTAAGAGTCAGAGATCAAGTGTCAAGTATAAACATATCAGTGTCAGCTAATTAACATATTGGTATCAGGTGAGTTGAATACAGAGTTACAGTACATATGTCAGGTAATCATCCGGTCATATAACATGATACAGGAGAACAGTATACTTAAACATTTCAGACTCTTCACAACCATATTTATAATAACAATAGATTAATCTATTAATTAGCTATGTGAAGCCGAACAAAGTGGGAGCGTATCTAGGCATATCCAATGTAAGTATAATACCAGTTCAATGAATTATAATAACGGCCAACATGTATCATATAACATGTTTATTATTAGAAAATTACACGCATATCATATATCAACTCGCATAACGATGTATCATGTATTAAAACCAGAATAGCATATCCCAGAAAAGGTGCTCGCCTAAATCACTGAAAAAACGACGTAAAATCCCGAACACCAAAAACACGTACCGCCACTAATCCATATATTAAAATATATATTAATTATTTTATAAAAAGAGGGAATGAGAAAGGAGAGAGAAGAATCAATTAAAGAGAGAGAAGAGCTAGAGAGAGATAGAAAGTGAGTGAGAGAGAGAATGTGTGTTGGAATGTCTAAAAAGGAAAAAAAGGAAAGAGGAAAGAGGAGGAAAGAAAGAAAGAAGAAAAAAAGGAAGAAGGGGGAGTGGTTATGGCCGGCGGCCTGGTGGCGTCACCGGTGGCCATGGGGCGGCGCCGCCGATCAAGGGGCCGGCGTCGCCGGCGGAGAAGGGGATGGCAGCGCGGTGTCCCCCAGGGAGGAGGAGGAGGGTTGGTGTTTGTTGGAGTTGTTGTTGTTGGTTGTTGGTGGAGTTGTTTGTGGTTGACGGAAGTGTTGAAGGTCGAGTTGATGGTGGTGAGGAGGTGATGAAGGTGGAATGGTAAAGGTGTTGGTGGTGATGGGGATGATGGAGTGGTGGTGGTGGTGATGTAAGTGGTGGTGGTGTGTTGTGTGGTGGTGATGGTGGTGAAGATTGGTGATGGAGTGGATGGTGATGGTGGAATGAAGTGGAGGAGGAGGTGGTGTTGGGGCTGTTTGGTTGCAAGGAAGTGGGCGGAAGTAAGAAAATAGGAAAGTATAATTGCTCACTTCCCTATCTATCCAAACACCAGAAAAGGAAAATAAGAAAATCCCTTTTCCTTTTCTCTTTTCTCTTTTACACAATCATTTTCTCACTTTCAGAGTGCTACAGTTAATTTTGTAGTCATGTAAATCTCATTTTGTAATAAGTTGCAGTACAAGACAGTTAATTTTTTGATCATGTAAATCTCACTTGCATTCTAATTACAGTCCATTTTTTATTTTTCTTAATTAATTTTATTTTAATATTATTTTACAGTCAACTTTGTGGTCAACTTTTCCATTTCCACTTTCACATTGCCATCCAAACACCAGAAAAGACAAAACATTTTTCAAACCACACTTCCCAACAACATCCAACACTGAAAAACTTACTAACCAATTCTCAAGTTCCAAAGGGAATTATTACCACTTCCTCACTTCCTCACTTCCCCCTTTTAACCAAACAGGCCTGTAGTAGAGGAGGTGGTGAGGGAAGGGAAGATGGTGGTGGAAGTGGTGGAGGAGGTGATGGGTTTGGAGGAAGAAGTTGGCGGCGGTGGGGACGCTAAAGATAGGAGAAGGAAAGAAGTGAAAGAGAAAAAAAGAAGAGATAAGGAAAGTGGAGAAGGGGGGCTTGGCCGGCCTGGGGCACGCGACAACGACGACCTGGGCTGCCGTCGACCAAGGAGGAGGGAGAGGGAAGGAGTGAGGGGGTGAGAGGAAGGAAGATGAATGGGAGTGGGAGAGAAAGGAAATAAAAAGAAAGGAAATGATAAAAGGAAGAGAGAAAGAGAGAAGGAAATGATAAAAGGAAATGATAGGGAGTAGGTATTAGCAGGTGATGGGATGGAAAGTGGGCTGGTCAGTTGGCTGACGTGGGGGAAGGAAAAGGAAAAAGAAATGAAGAAAGAAAATGAAGAGAGAAGGAAAATAATATTATTTAAATAGAGTAAAAATTGACTGTTTCAGAAACGTTTCCAAAAATTCTCAAAAAAAGAAATATTATTTTAAGATCCTGGTGAAATCAGATTCGAGAAATTCAATCTGATTTTCAAATTAAAAATCCTGAAATCTTCCGGCGATACCGGTCGACACTAAAACCGGTCAAATTTTAATAAACTCAGAAAAATCTAAAAAAAATACATTTAAATAGAAAATGAGATTATAAGAAGTAATGTGAAAGTCATTTCTAGAAGTTGAACTCCATTTGAAAATTAAAAATTCAGGAATCGGTCGGCGACACGATCGACACTGGTGTTGAAGATTTTGCAGAATAATTCTGAAAATTTTAGAAATTATGAAAAATCTAAAATATTGAAAACGATGTTTGAAACTGAAACCGGTCAAATCTGACTACCGAAAAGATCAAATCGAGCAATATGCTAGGATCGGGTCCCAGGTTCGGAGAAGGACCGACTCTGAGTCCACGAACCAGGATCCAATACAAAACAATAACACAAATAATCATAAAACAAAACAAATATAAAACTAAATTAAAGAAATATGATAGAAAAATTAGAATACATATCTAAGTACGTATTTCAGGAACGGTGTGTTACACTGACACCATGCCGTGCTCCTAACCTGAAAGGTGTCTTTCTCCGTGTGTGCTCTAACATGTATCATCCGGGGAGTGCCCAAATCACTTGTGATGGGTTTAATCCACTGTAAGTCAGTTTTTATCCACCACAAGTACCCAAAATATTTGGCTAAAAAGGGTGTCCAAGGGGGAATCACTAACTACACATGGTGGAGTTTCTATTTTTTTTTTTTGAAAAGACGTGTAATCTTTCATAGTAGCCCCAGTTGGGGAAACAAACCTCCGTCATAGTAAGGAAAAGAAACTCTTATGATGGAGAATGAAATATTTAGTGCGCATCCATGAATCGCAAAAATAGCCTCCATGCTAGAGGAGTTAGTAACTCAATATAACAAGGGGTTGGGTGGCCATAATTTTTTAAGGATACCTAAACAACGGGTTTGAGAGACATACCTTGTGTTTCACGGATTAACTCACCCCCAACTCCCCTTCCAAAATTGAGGCCCAAGTTTGCTATCCACTTGCGGTAATTAAAAATAGTCGACTGAAAGGCATTCTTCTGTATTGGTTAATTTTCTTGGGTTAAGCTGCTGATCTAGGTATTATAAGGTATCGAGCTTGGCATGAATTGGTTGGAAAAAATACTTCCCTCCCTGGTGCACAATACAAGTTACAAGTACGTTGGAATGGACCTTCATTTTTTTCTTATAAGTTGGGAAGTCAACAGAAGGAGATTGTCTATACATGCGTGGTATGATCAAATTCGTAGCAGAACATGAGATTCAGAAGAATGTTGCATGTCATGTCCTCTCATAAGCTTTAGAAATCCTAGCCGTGCTCTGTGAATTTTAATGTTCCCCTCCTATCTCTTGTAATGGAAACTATGGAATGCGAATGGAATATGGATATTGTAAAGTGACAAGTTATACTACGAATCTATCCCCAACCCTGATACCTCTCAGACAGAGGAAAATGAAATGAAATGAAACAGATATATGCCTCTCTCATGTTGTTGTAATGTTCATTCTCTCAGTATCAACCGTTACCATCTTTCCCAGTTCCCATGCCTAGTGCTCCCTATCCTACTAACCACAATGGGCAATTCATGGCACTCAGATGTATGGCATTATGGCACACAACTGAACATAAGGCAGAAAAGAGGAAAGAATGACAGGAACCTGCAATTGAATTGAAACATGAGAGATAAGTTTATTGAGTACATTAAGGATCTTTCCAAACTTCATAACTAATTACCTGTCTCTGTTCTCGCTCCCTACTACAGATATTACCCCACACAAATGTTCTTTGTCCAAATATTTCTCCACAATATAGCAGAACTTGGAAAACCAATAACTGACACATGACCTAGCACATAATTTCAGATAAAGGAAACACAAAATGAGGCCTTGTGAGACTGAAATCAATAGTTAATTTATGAAATATCTGACTCTAAGTGAAAGCAATTAGTAAGAGAGAAGGATAGAGACCTAGGTGCTGAATAATGCAATAAAGCAAAACTAGAGATCAAGACGAACAGTGTAATGGTCTCAAATTTTAATCACTGAATTACATTAATCAATTTCATAATTTTTAATCATTTCCATAATAACTGAAAATTTCGATAACATCTCTTCTATAATTAAGAGTCTGCCCTAATACATGCTTAACAATTTCGGCCAATATCAACTTACTTATCATCCTCAAAACTTTGATTTCAACAATTTAATTCACATACTAAATATAGTTCTTCAAGAACACATCTCTCAGCAGAGTGTACGCGTTACTTGCCTAAAAAACCGAGGTCAAAATCAAGTTTGTGATCAACACACACCACACACACACACACACACACACACACACACACAGAGACTTGTGTCATTCCGAAAGAATTTGGGGCCGAATCCTTCCCACTCAAATACAACCCTACGACATCTAAATGCAAGATCCATTTCGTTGAAGTTGATCTATATTTTTCAAGTAATTAAAAATAAAAAATCATGTATTTTGAATACTTTTTGCCCACTCATCAAGTAGGCTTTAACGGTTTGGAATATTTGAAATCTAACAAAAAAAGGTGTGTGAGGGTTTTTAAGTATTTAGATCATGATGAAATGATCGGATCGAGAATTTGTATGTCTAAAGATGTAGATCTAAGCAATACACTATTTTCGGCCGTCCATTTTACGCCTACTTGATGGATGGAAAAAAAGTATTCAAAATACATGATTTTTTATTTTTAATTACTTGAAATAATGTTAATTAACTTCATTGGAATGGATCTTACATTCGAATGTCATAAGGTTGTATTTGAGTGGGGGATTCGGCCTCGAATCCTTCTGGAATGACAGAAGTCTATCTATATATATTATATGTCATCAACTACGTTAAGATATTTCAAGTTCGTGTATTAGACATGTCATCAGTTGTCTCACTTTCTAGGGTAAATTATTTTAAAATTGAACATAGATGTCTCAACTACATCAAGACATTACTCAATTACCTCCATTATGTCCATTCAAATTCGTGTGATAGGGCACAATCATGTTCTATTCATATAAATACTGATTCAATTCTCACATGATACATTACTTACAGCTGATAGCTCTAGGACTTGCATGCATCATATACCTATTTCACAGTTGTTTATAGAGATACACTGACCCACAATCGTGCTCAATGAGTGAAAACATATACTCCGTCTTCCCCCGCCACCGGCTCCCACCTGACCTCTTCCTTCAATAATATAATATATTCGAAACAGAAAACAACCTCCCCCCACCACTGGATCTTGCCTGATCTCTTCCTTTGTTTTGTATATAATTATATATAATTATATTATATATATCAATAATACAGTCTTCCCCCTCCTTTGGCTCCCGCAGATCCCTTCCTCCGAAATGAATACATGTTATACAATAAGAATGAATGAGTACACCGTCTTCCCCCACCACCAGCTCCCGCCCGGTCTGTTCCTTCAATATATATATATGCATCAATATAAACAACAATACCACACAAACAAGTTATCATAACCATACAACTCATAATTAACTTTCAAACAATAATTTAGTTTATATATACATCAACTTGAATCTAATCTTGAGATCCCAAAGCAATTTATGATTTTTCACTTTATGTATTAGGTCATTAGTTACTAAATTCACCTTGTCACTTGGTTGTGTTCTAAATTTCAATACACTTGTTCATTATGACTACACTCCTATGTTACAACAAGCAATAACCACATACAGAATTGATATAAATTTATGAATATATTGTCTACTAGATAATCGTCAAGTTCTATATCAAACTCTTAATTAATTATAGAGTTATGGTTCTTAAATTCTTACAAATCTACATGTATTAATAATAGTTGTTCCAAACATTAAAGTAAATTCCATCAATTTGTGCTTACACAATTATCATGTAACCACCTTTACGACTCTATTAGTTTGCAATCACACCCATGTCTATTACTAATTACTTTCATACTTTGCTAACTTCAGAGTTTTAGTTCACTCACTTGGATCACCGATTCTCCAATGCTCGAATAACCAGATCACAACCTAACGCGAGAATTCCTAGTATATGGTTCAAATTTCGGTTTAGTATTAATCACCCACAATTAAAAGTTAGAAATTACTTAGGGTTTAATCACCTCAATTAGGAGCCAAAAACACGTGCACTGTTGTGTTCACGTGCTCGGTGCTCTCATGCTCTGCCGTGTGCCCCCGAGTTTGCTCCCCTCCTCACGCTGCTACACTTGCGGCTACCCCACCACAGACCGCCAACCCTCTTCTACTCTGGTCGTGACTCCGATGACGCTGGAGGAAAAGAGGAGAGAGTGATTAAGTGAGAGAGAAGAGGAGAGAGTGATTAAGTGAGAGAGGTGTTGCATCTAAGAAGGAAAGTAAGGTTAGGGTTTGCAATGAGAGAGCTTGGAGGAGGAGAGGAGTGACGAGAGAAAAAGGAGATAAAAGAATGAGGATTTTTTTTGAAGAATTTTTGGCAAATTAAAGCATGGTGAGGATTTCTCTCATGGAGACACCTCATCTCCATCACTCCTTATGCCTCCCTCTCTTCACCAAGTCATCACACAAGTCCCAAGTCCCTCTTTGACTCTCCCACTACCAAATCCCTAATGCAAGGTTAAGTTAATTAAAAATCAAAGTGTCATTAGTGGGAATTACTCCAGTATCAAAACAAAATTATCAATATGGCATACTAGTATATAATCACACTTATACACGCATACCTACACATATATATTAATTATTTAGACTTTAAGAATTTGTTCTTTTTAATTTCCCATTAATCATATGATAAGCATTTTAATAGAAAAAATATATAATCCAAAATTTTGATAATCAAAATTAATTAAAGTCGGGTGTAACGGGTGTTACAAACAGAGCCCCCGTTCCATTTCTCCACTCAACAAATAATTAGAGGCCCAAGTGGATGAGGCAACAATTTTCTACAACTAGAACAAAGTGCGGCAAATCTATCATTGTAAATTATACCACCATTCCCATTCTGTAGCTCTCACGCTCACAGAAATTTCAATCATCTAATACAGAAGCAGAATATAGCACAACATATATCATAACACCGGAATGAGACATTTCAGTAACTTCTTGTGAGCTCTGATTCTGTAAAATTTCCATTTGATTGAGTTTGTTAGAAGTATTACAGTTGAATCGTAATCTCAGATGCTGTAAACTTCCATTTTGATTGTGTTTGTTTAGAGTACAACAGTCGAAGTGTCAATTTTATTCTAACACACAGAAAAATTCATCAAAAGATAATCTTCTTCATTATTTACTTTAATTCAATAACCATATCATCGTACCTCTCTCTCCCTCAACAAGATTTCCAGTTCTTATGTGTGCTGATCACCGCCGAGAGCAGCCCTGCCGACGCCATCAGCATCGGCCCCGTCATCAGCCCCTTACCATCCCTCACATCCGCCAGCGCCATCAGCCCATCCGCCAAATCTTGCACGATTGAGAGCTCCTTCATCAATAATTTCTCTTTCGACTTCCCCCTCTCAGCATCACCATTGGCGGCTTCCAATTTCGACCTCAACTCCCTCAAATCCCTAACTTTCAACGAAATGCTCCCCAAATAGCCAACCAGCTCCGCCAAGCGCTGATCTTGGATAGCCTCTTGGCGTAGCTCGGGGAGATGAGCCCAGATTTGGAGAACCAGACGAACTGCTCGAGGAAGTAGTAGAGGCCCTCGCCGCCGTAGGCGATGACGGAGAGGGCAAGGTCGGAGTGGGAGTTGGGGGTCGAGAGGCGGAGGGCGTTGACGTCCTGGACGAATTTGCCGAGGCGGAAGGCCTTGCGGCTGAGGCCGACGCTGGAGTCGAAGGATCGGATGTTTAGGGTTAGGGTTTCAGGGAGGGGGAGGAGGAGGAGAGGAGGAGCTTGGCGGTGTAGCGGGAGATCTTGAGGAGCTTGTCGACGCCGTCGCGGCGAGCGAGGTAGGACTCGAGGTGGAGGAGGAAGTCGCGATCTTGCCGCTGCTTCTGCTGCTGCTGGAGTTGGGATTTTGGTGATGGGTGAGAATTAGGGTTTTGAGAGTGCTGTGGAGGTTGAGGATCCGCCATTAGTGGAGAGAGATTGAGGTCGATCGCGGCCTGAAGGAATGCGATTTAGGAGGAGTTAAATAATGTTATTTTTGCATGTACACTCCTACAAATAAAGATTTTGCATATTTAACCCATCAGGGAGAGCACTTCATATTTCTTTCTAAAACAAAGTTTATATAAATTTGTAGGCCTAAGTGCAGAAAATATAAGGTTTCTACAAAACCTTATTCTATTGAAATGAAGAGAAAATCTTTTTATCCATCTAAGCCCTGTAAAATCTAGTAACTTTGTATGAAATAATTCTTTGCATAATCGATTTGCATACAATATGCTCTCCTTTAAATACGAAATAGAGCAGAAATTTTACAGGCAAATTTTGCTATAGTACAAGAGTATCTTCATTTTCATGTAATAAAATTAGAGAATTTTGTACTCATCAACAGAAGATGTTTATTTTTTTTAAAAAAATAGATAAAATGTTCTAGGAAGATTGGCTTGTGTAAAAAACTCTCTGGAGAAAAAATAGTGTTAAAAGGCCCACCAATACAAGATTTAAACTATCCAAGTCCTTGCATACGCTTTGCGCAGCGCAATTTGAAAGTCTAAAGTACCTCTCTGACCTTGTTTTATACTACAAACTCTTTCATGATAGTTGTTTGTACTTTTCAGGGTGCAATTATTTTGTTGTACAGTTCAAAATTTATAGAGCAATTGTTTTGTTATCCATGTCAATTGTTATTTGTCCACTTCAAAATTTATTGTTAACGTGATCAAAATATTTAAAAAAAATATTAAAATATTTGAAAAATGAAAATAAATGAAAACAAAAAGTAAGTAATGACTTATTTTATAAAAATTATTTAATCTCTACTGTTTATAAAACAAAAATAATTTAACATATGAATATATATTTATTTATTCTTCACTTATTTGTTTGTTTCTTTTATTTATTAAATTAAAATTTATATCATACTAAAATTAATATAATTTGTCCAGCTTGGAGGCGGTGTAACAATCTCGTAGGCAGAAGCTCGGAGGCGGATAAATTTATTTATTATAAATTCATCACAAATGTATAACTTAGAGGCATACTATCCACTTTTTAATTTGTGATATAAAAAGATAGGACAAAATTTTGTGAATCATACTGTCCACTTTTAAGTTTTCCTGTCTACAAATTGAATAATTTATCCACTTTCTTAACTTTCTATCCAGTATTAAAAAGTTGAATAGAAATATATAAAAGTAGACAACAATTGATGAAAATGGAAAGAAAAAGAGAAAGTTGGACAGAAATTGATGAAGGTGAACAAAAATAGTGTAATGTGCACAGAAAAGAAGAAAGTCAGACAGAAATTGACGAAGGTGGACAGGAAGGGAGTAAGGTGGACATAAAAGAGAGAGTTGAACAGAAATTGATGAAAGTAGACAGAAAGCGAGTAAGGTGGATACAAAAGAGAAAGTTGGATAGAAATTGGAGAAAGTAGACAGAAAGAGAGTAAGGTGGACATAAAAAAGAAAGTTGGACAAAAATTGATAAAGATTGACAGAAAGGGAATAAGGCGGACATAAAAGAAGAAAGTTGGACAGAAATTGACGAAGATGGATAGAAAGAGATTAAAGTGAACAAAAAAGATCTTATTTTATATCGTGCAGCATAGCGTAGTGAATTACCTAGATGATCACAAGAAGGTGGAGACATTAAGCAAACTTATGCCACAACGTTATATCCTATTTCCAGTTTAGACAAGTCAAAAGTATCATTCTCCAATATTTTATCCACCTTAGTGTGACTATGTCCACTTTTTTGACATTGTGTCCACATTTCGGGATATATGTCCATATTTTGTAATATATGTCCACATTTAGGAATATATGTCCAATTTCAGAATATATGTCTATTTCGTCAGAAAACTGAACGAAATAAAATTTCTTTGAGTGGATGAAAGATTACAACGGAACAAATTCTGATGACAAAGGAGAGGAGGGCTTGAATGGATCTCTCTTTTATTTAATATCAGGTTCTTCATGTAGCGATGGAGAGTGATTCTTGTTCTTCATTGACGAGCCAAACTGGAAGTTTGATTTTTGGATCTTCCTGCTCTCATTGAAAGCGCACTGGTCAAGTATAAAACATTAATCAGTAGCTAAAATATCAAAGAAATTAAAAACTTAACTTGAACTCAGCAAGTTTGTAGAGTTTTCTCCTTTAACACATCGTGTGTTTAGCAGGCTTGTGCTTAACTTCAGCCTTCTGTGATTATCTAGCTTCAAGCATCAATTATGTCTTTTAGGGACTTCTTACTCCTCTAGCCTTTGACATCTTGGGCTCTGCCTCTTGGGATTTCTCCTCTTCTAGCCTTTGGCTTCTTAGGGGCTTCCTCTCCTCTTCAGCCCTCTTGGGTCTCCCTCTTTTATAGCTTCTCATAGCTATTTATAGAAAAGTCTGGGGTGTAATCAACCCCTTAAATCTCTCCATTAATGGGGAGTAATCCCTCATTAACTGGGTGAAAGGGGGGCGTAACTGACCCAGTTCGTGGTTATCAATGATAACAAAAACGCGGGTCTCGTACTGGACGCGAACCTCGCTCTGCTGAGGGAACGCGGAGCTTATAGGCTTGCGCGTTGAGTTGACACGCGGAGCTTATAGACTCGCATACATTGAAAACGCGAAGCTACGCAGGCTCGCGTTTTGAGGAGAAGTGTGATTGTCGCTTTTAGCATAGCGTAACCCTCACGTTTGTTGTTGATGAACTGCGAGATTCGCGTTTAAGTTGAAACACGACCCTAACATTGAGAACGAGGTTGTAATGCCCTGATCCTGTGAGTACAGAGACGTTGCTGCGATGTATATATGCAAGTCAGAAATACACTCACATATATATGCTAAACATCAGTACAGAAAAGAATCAGAGTACGAAAGTACGCAGTGTATTATACATTCCAACATTCGAGTACAATTATAAAGTTATCACAGGATGTGATACAATATTACAAGAATATTGTATCACCGATAAGTGCAAATGTGAGAATACAAAGATGTACAATTATGAATAATACAAAAGATGCTCACAAGTTACAAAAAAAAAGTCGAGAGACGAGCAGGGGGCTTGGAAAGATAGGGCCCCTAGTCAACTGCTGACCCATGATGCTATCGTTGCACAACTCTGATCACCAGGAAGTCCACTACATCCCAAGCTCCGGGATCGAGACATGCAGATCCAGGGTTGTCAGAAGCAACCCAACGAGTGGTGAGATGGGTGCCAAGTGGTGTACAGGAACAAGCAAACATGTATCGATAAATCTGAATCATAAGCATGCACTGAAAATCATATCGTTAGCACATGCATACAGGAGTAGATAAGGAGACGGTAAGTAAAGTAAAAATAGCAAAACCAGTTATACAAACTCAAATTATCGATCTGTGAGATTAGTATGTTGAAAGAATAATCCAAATAAGGAAACCCTCATATATATACCTTATATAGTAGAACCCCTCTAAATTAATATTCTTGGGACCCACCCTTGAGTATTAATTTAGAGGGGTTATTAATTTAAATGGTTAACGTTGTGAATTATTATTTTATCTTAGAAAATGTGTCTATTTAATATTCATGTCCTTCAAACTCCTCCAACAGCTCTATAGCATTTAATCTCCTTAAAATCTTACTTTGGTTGGTAAACTTCTTAAAATTTCCTTGCAAATATATCTTATCGCAAGTAAGGCTGTTGAAATGCTAAATTTTATTAAAATCCTTTGGTTACTGATTGAGTAAAGACTTGCACAGAAAATATAGAATTTTAAAACTTAAGAATAGATAGTGTAAGGTACTCAATTCTACCGTGATAGTAAGTGGCTATGCGGGTCGTGATCCACAAGGAGGGACTTGCGATGGAAACGTGTTATAAGTCTCTTTTAATTCGCTTAAAATGGTTAAAGGTTCTTCTCTGGTTCTTGTAAAGAAAATGAAAAAAAATCTTTTGTTAAGTTAAGAAGAAAGTGGTAGACAGAGAAGGTGGAGAAAATGAAAAATAAATTTATACAAAGAAAGTGAAAATAGTGAATAGAGTTGAGAGTTGGTGATGATGGTGATCTAAACTAAAAATTAAAAGAAAGAAAGAAAACCTAAAAGAACTTACTTATCTCTTTCGGTTGACTTGTCTTGAATCCTTGTCAAATACTTATCTCGTCTTGAAGGCGAGCAAAGCATGACAAATAGGATCTTTCTCGTTCTCAGATTAAACTATGAATTCAAAAGCAAGCAAAAAAATAAATAGAAATGGTTATCCATCACTATAAGCCATCAAGGGCACTTGCAATGGCAAGGCATGTTCGATGCTATAGGTTTCATTTGAATTATCATTAAAAACTGGTAGAAGAAGATTAAGAGAAGAAGAAGAACATAAAATCCTAACTTTGAATCGATTCAAATAAAAATGAAAGAAAAGAAGAACTTACATTGGTGTCACCCTCAGTACAAGCTGTTGGCCAAAGGCCCATCACTTTAATTTTAATGATGATTAACTCATGTAGTTATAGTACCAATAATCTTGTGTTTATATAGTTTTAGATATTTGATCAAGATCTTAGCCGGTGTTTAGCTTCAACGAAAGATTTGAAGTTAGGTTTTGAAGATAGCACGTGTTGATTCAAGAGCTCGCGCATCAAGATCGCATCAGGTACTCAAGATAGAGTTGTCACTCTTTGGATCAAGTTTGGACCAAGTCAGAATGGAGAAGAAGATTTTCAAGAGAAGATTTTCAAGAGAAGATTTTAAGAAGACTTGTGTCGAGTTTGTAAGTGTTAAGATTTTATTTTTAGATAAAATGTAAAGGATAGATTAGTTGTGGATTTCTCAAACTCACATACATACATAGTAAAAATTTATATGTGTTTTCATAAGAATAATTTTGATTTTAGAAAATACCATTTTGATTTTGAGCTTCAAAGTAGATATCTTTATGTTTTATGAATAGAGTTCATCAAAACAAGTTTACATGTTTCATATGTATATTGGATTTCATCTATATACATTGTTGGTTCAAATATTTTGAAAAACTTAGTTTAATATTTCTAGTTCATGTTTTTAAGTTTTGTATTATCAAAATTTTATTTAGAGCTTATTGTCAAAAACGTAGATACTTCATCTTATATGTGTATTGGATCATATCCATACACACTATATTTCAAATGTGTCTTAAATATCTTGTTTCTATATTTGAACAAGTTTTGAAAAAATCGTATTTTTCGTTAGAAGTTTGGTTTTTGAAAAATACTATTTTTGCTTTAAGTCTAAATTTCTATATCGTAAAAATAGTTCAATATGTTTGTAATATCTGTTGATTTTTTATTACAGCTATTTGGATTTCAAAGTATTGATAAGAACTCATTTTTGTAGATTTTATGGATATTAAATAAAATTTTTATGGGTTTTAAGTTAGAGTTTCCAACCCTTTAGAAACCCAGACCTGGGCTTCTTGGCGGTCGACCGACCGGTCAACCAAGCCAAAAGTCAATCGACCGAGCGACCAACCGATGTGCATAGAGACATGCATAAAGCCTGGCTTGAGGCCCGGTCGATCGGGTAGTCGACCGATCCAAAGAGTTTACTCTCTGGATCTGGTCCCGGTAGACCAAGCAGTCGACCGGCCAGAGAGCAGTGCTATCTAATTCTAGCCTCGGTCGACTGACCGGTTGATCGATAGGTCTTTGACCTGGGTGCGGTTGACCGGGCGGTCGACCGGCAACCCCAACAATCATAAATATGACCGTTGGCCGGTCGACCGGCCGGTCGACCGATAGGCCAATCTGGCCTCAACGACTAGTTTTCTAATGCCTCTAACAATGGGATTTTGGCTAGATTTTTGGGTAAGATTTTTAGGTTATTTTTTAGAGCTCTTCTCCAGAATTTCTAAGTAAGTTTTTAGAGTTTCAATTCCATATCAAAAGAGACTTTACCAAGAGTTATCTCTTGTGTTTTAAAAAAGATTTCTTGAGTTTTTCCTTCACAAATCTATCTTGTTTTCTCACACAAACTTGAGCCATCTATTGCTATATCAATCCTCTAGGGATCCTTATTGTGAGAGTTATTTTTGTGATCAAGAGAAGTGATCACAAGTTTTCATTCTTGCATTGTGAGGAGTTGTGGAGGTTGTGGCCTCGGTGAAGAGTGTTTTGTGGTGATCAAGTGAAGTGATCACCAAGTGTTGCAACTTGTGATTGGAGAAGTTGTAAGAGGTGCGACCTCAACAAGCTAGTGTGCTTGCGTGTGTTGTTCTTGCAAGAATAAGTGAGGAACTTGCAAGTCCAAGAGTTCTTGAGGGAGCTCATTGTAAGTGTTGCGGCACCGAGTGATCTTGCGGGATCGATTCTAGTGGAAATCCTTCATAGTGTTGAAGGCGGGGATGTAGGCTGTCTAAAAATCACTAAAAGACAAGTCACCAAAAAGCAAAGTTTCAAGCTCCAGACGCAGGACTAATCATGGCCATCACCACAGCGTCAAGACGCAAGGATCTAAACCCGCGTCTCAGCGTCTCTACGGCATCAAGGCGCGAGGATCAAAACCCGCGTCTGTATAACATCAATGCGCGAGGGTCGAAACCCGCGTCTCTACAACATCAATGCGCGAGGGTCGAAACCCACGTCTCTACAACATCGATGCGTGAGGGTCGAAACCCGCGTCTCCACAACATCAAGGCGCGAGGGTCGAAACTCGCGTCTCCACAACGTCAAGGCGTAAGGGTCGAAACCCGCGTCACTGCAGCACCAAGACGCGAGAGTCGAGACCCGCGTCTCAGTTGTAATTGCCCTTATTATGGGGTCAATCACGGCCCATATAACAAGGAAGTTAACCCCTATTATGGAGCGTTTTTAGGGGGCACGTTCACCTCTGGAACCTCTATAAATAACCCCTCTTGCTATTGAGAAGGGGTCGGTCGGTTGATTCAAAAAGACTCTTAAAAGAGGAACTTGGCTCGTGAGCTATACAAACTCCGAGACTTCCACCAAAAAGAAAGAGAGTCTAGCTCTTCAAACAACTTGCTGCGTACAAGTTGAACTTGCTTATAATCTCTTGGAGATTCCTGGTCAACCGGAGCTGTGTCACTCCATCGACCATCCAAAGAGAAGATCCCCAAAAGTTCTTGACGTTCACCCGGTCAAAAAAAACAAGATTCACTTTCCATCGCCACCTGAAGAACCCAGCATTAAACAAAGGGGAGATTCAAGTCTCAACATCTTCCCTCTCTTATAATTGGAGTGTAAATCCATTGTAATCTTTCAATTGATTCAAGAAAATTTTATAAGGAGCCCTATTCTCCCGTTAAACAAGAGATGGCGACTCCGCTGGGGACTACTTTCATTACTGACGAGCAAGTGGTGGCGCAAGGTGACGTCATCTACAAGGGAAAACGGTTGAATCACTCGTCGTAGAATTTGACCAAGCAAAGTATGAAGAGTTCCTCTCTTCCGGCTCCAAGAGCCCAAAGGCTCGAGCCTATCGCAGGGTCTACGGGGATTTGCCCCGAAATCGCTCTGAGATTCTCTCAGACGCGACTCCTGTGAAGGAGGTCGTGGCTAAACGCGTCAGGCATAATGCCCGCACCAACGTCTCTCAGGAGACCCACGTGGTCAACCTTTCTGGTATCCCGCCAGTCCATCCTCTTCCTCAGCACCAGGTCGTCGGGGGCTCCCTTCAACCTTCACGACGCAACCGGAACGCTGAACGGTGGCAGAGGAGGCGTGCGCGTCAACTACAAGTTGGAACAACTGATTGTCCAACAGAGGCAGAACGCAAGGTTGAGACCAGCGTCCCTTCTGCACCACATCCGACACGTGAAGTCCGCGTTTGGCAGCCCAAACGTGAGGTTCACCAGGTTGGCTCTTCTGAAGCCCCATTCCCCAGACGCCAACGCGAAGCTCGCGCACCTTGTCAAGCACAAGAGGTACGCGCCTCTAGGCGCGGGGCCCAGCAGCCCTGCATTCCTCAAGCGTCTCTGTTCAGATGCGATAATCAGCAGCACGAAAGCTGCGTCTCTTATCAGCAGAGACACCAGACTCGCGTTTCGAGGTCACGATGCAAGAACTGCGTCTCAGAACCTTGCAACTCAGCTGTGCGAAGCAAGGATGCCTCCCGCCCTCAGCATTGCGAGGCCAATCTCTTTGATCCCCCTCCCACGGATCTAAGGGATTATTTGACAAGAAGAGAAGTGCTAATCGAATCACTTCATCATGTTGCTGTGAACAGCTTATCACAATGCTCTGAGTGCCGTTGCAATTCGGGTGCAAACTAGTAGTCTCTAACCAGACAGCTGACCATGATTCCCCGATCAGCTAAAAGAAATCGTTCCCACAGGAGAAAGATTTTCTCTGATGCTGAATATCCTGAGCTCACTGCAAACATGACGAGCAGGAGTAGGGGAAAGCAACCTGCGGTCAGCGCCGATGATGAGTCTGACGCAGAACTAGAAGGAGTGTACCGACACACTCGCACACGGACTGGGGCGATCCCCCCGATTAACTACAACGCCCTGGCTCGAGGCATTGAAATAAATGACTCGCATTCCGCCATTACAGAGTCACATGCTTCAAACTCTTCTATAGGGAAGGAGGTCTTTATATACATGACAAGCACTCTTGAGGAGACAGCTAGGCGCTTGGAGCAGCAAGCCCAGGTCCAGAAGGAACAAATCGAGATGATTCGTGCTCAGCAAGAATCTATCGACTCCCTCAAGCAGATTCTCGCACAGTTGCTTGAAGACAAGAGGAAATCAACCGACAAAGCCTCTTCTAAAAAGTCTAAAGGCAAACGAAAAGAGGGAGAAAGCTCATCTTCTATACATATTGAGGAGAAGGGGCAACCTACTTCTGATTCGTCTAAATCCTCATCGCAGGGAAAAGATGACCAAGACCAAGGAAAGGTTCATTCTAAAAGAATGAATCAATTAGAGCAACGTCTTGAGGCCCTTACTAATCGAAAAGGCCTTCAAGAAGCAGGAGTGGTCCGGCCATATCCGACCGAGTGAGACCTTGTTCCATACCCTCCCAAGTTCAAGGCTCCGACCCTCCAAGCATTTGATGGTAAAGGGTCACCGAACCAACATATCTACTACTTCAAGTCTCAAACAGAGAATGTGGTAGGTAATGATGCCATTCTGGCACGCTTGTTCATCGGCACCCTAAAAGGGCTTGCCTTTGAATGGTTCATGAAGCTCCCAGAGGGCTCCATCAAGAATAGGGGCGATTTGAAGAAGCTCTTTCTAACATGCTTCTTTGAAGATGACTCGGAGGTCACCATGCCAACTCTTTTGGCCACCAAGCAGCGAAAGGGGGAATCCGTCAAGTCATTCGTAGAAAGATTTCGAAATGTAGCACTCCGATGTCCAAGTGGTATGACCCAGGTCACCCTGGTGGAAACATGCCGCCACAATCTACAAACTTCGCTCCTCGCCCAAATAGGAGTTGCCGAAAGCCGCACCTGGAAACAATTGATCCAACAAGGTGAACAGAGAAATTTGTCGCCCGGGTCAGGGCAGAAGAAAACAAACCCAGACATGAAAGGTTAACAAGGCGTGCGCTGAATACGTCCCTCCAAGCGAAAAGGAAGGATAACTTAGCGACAGAGACCAAATCCCCTGTCAAACTCAACCGGTCAAGGGAAGTGGCTCTCCAAGTCAACCGTGCGCCAGCAAGCAGTATTCCTTCAAGGACGAACATGTTGACTCGCTGTTTAAGTTACTTAACAAGAGTAACAGACTAAAGCTTCCTAAAGCTAGACGCCCTGAAGAAGTTGGTAAAACTGATAATCCCAACTACTGCCTGTATCATAGGATGCTAGGACACCCCACCAAGAGCTGTTATGTCTTCAAAGACATCCTTCAGGCTTTGATTGACACAGAGGTATTAAAACTCCGTCCAGAGCAGAACAAAGTAACAACCAATATGACATCATTCCTCCAGTTTGGAAAACAACCTCCAACACCCTCTGGAGTAATCCCCATCCCAAGGGGGGAGTTAAGAATGGTCAACATAGACCCTCATCATCAGCAAGAGAAGGGTCTTGTACCTGTTCCCACACCTCAGGGAGAGGTTATGTGGGTTCATCCCGACCTTGTGGATGGCCAGCAATGGACCACTGTTACCAGCAGAAGGTCCAAAGGCAAAGCGAAAGCTTCATCTTGTAATGTGGTGTGCGCTTCTTCCCGAGAAGCAGAAACTAATGTTCCCTCGCTGACTGATTCAGAAGAGAAGACGATAGCTTTGGCCATAGAACCCAACCAACTTGTGGCGGAAACCCGTTCGGCTCAGTCATATTTGAAAAAGTATGACGAAATGGCGGCAACTCCTCCAAAACCCGCTACAGAGTCAGCCAAACCTTCCACAAAACAACCCGTGGAGAGACAGAAAGAGCTTCGATTTTTCAAAGTTCTCTCAAAAGACATCGCGGAAGGATCCACAGCACCTTATCGCTTTGATATCCTGACTCAATTGGCCAATATCCCGGCCCGAATTACTCTTTATAAGCTCCTCAGGCTATCGAAGTCAACCAAAGAAGCTTTGCAAGAGGCCCTAGCTAATGCTGAGGTGTTCATGACCCAGGTGCCGATTCGGCCACAGGAGGGAGATGCAGAGGATTGTCTCCATGCCTCCCAAAATGCTCCCTGCATTACCTTCACAGCAGATGATATGCAGGTCAAAGGGAAACATGATCGACCCCTGTACTTCACAGGGTATATTGGTTCATCTGAAGTAAGCCGCATTCAGGTGGACCCGGGTCCGCATTGAGCATTATGCCTCGCCGTGTCATGCAACATCTGGGGATTCCTACTCACCGTTTGAGCGCTACCCAGACTACCATTTATGGGTTCAATGCCAATGGTACCCGTCCAATAGGGAAGATCAAGCTCAAATGCCAGATCGTGGACTTAAAATCAGAAGTGACATGCTACGTGATCGATGCCGACACTTCCTACAATTTGCTGCTGGGACGACCATAGATTCATCGTAATTCTATTGTTCCCTCCACTCTCCACCAAGTCATGAAATACATTGACGGGAGTGAAAATGTGCGAACGTTGATTGCCGAAAGGCATCCGTTCAAGGGAGTCGAGAATTATTTCACAGATTCTCTCCTGTATCAGGACTCTGTGGAAACAGATGAAATCCCGCAACCAGAGGAGACAGACTCTGGTAATGAAGCCGACACCAAGCATTAATAAGCCGATGATGTAGGCGGATGGTATATTAATGAAGAACTAGATTTGGCTTATTTTTCTGTGTTCGCTTCTGATTCAGTGCCGTCAGACACTAGTACCGAAGTGGATGATGACCTCTGGTCGGCGATGAATGCTTTGACATCACTGCATGTACCAGTAAAATCATCCTTCGAAACGTACCGAGATGCCGGTAATGCACAAGAATCCATATTCATGGTTCCAGTAAGACAGTAAGGCCAAAAACCAATTCTTTTCGGGCGGATTAAGTCCGAATCAATGCCCCTTGAAGAATTAGAAGGCGAGGAGGAACCCCCTCAGTTTGATCATTATGAGCCAATTGCACTCAGAATGATGGAAAGCATGGGGTATGATCTGACAAACGGTCCAGGGTTGAATTTCGGCAAAGGAAGGAGAACACTACTCTGATCTTTTGTGCCAAAAGGGAAAACCCCTGATTATTATCATCAGACTCGCAGGGGGTTGGGCTATGTGTCAACCCCAATTCCATCAGCCTCTGACTCTGAAGAGTCATTATACCACAATTATTCATCGGGCACGTCATCGTGGGAGTCAGATGTTAGTGTCAGCAACATCGTCAGAGATCTTTCAGTGAATATGGTTTCAACAAGCCACCTGGAAGACAGAGATGAAGAAATGATTCAATCCGATACAGATCCTTAGATCAAGCACTTAAATGCTCTTTGGGATACTCGCTTTGAATAGTGCGAGCCACCCACAGAAGATAAGGTTGTTCAGATCAATCTGAGAGATGAGGCTAATCCTAAGCCATCTTTATAAGCGAAGGCCTGTCACCTTCTGAGAAAAAGGATCTGATACTCTTGTACAAGAATATATAGACGTCTTCGCCTGAATTATGAGGACATGCCTGGACTTGATCCTCGAGTGGCTATGCATCGCCTCAACATTAATACGAACGTAAAGCCTGTCAAACAACAACAGCGACGGTTCCGTCCAGAAGTAATGGAGGCAATTCAATCAGAAGTCAGAAAGCTTATAGACTCTGATTTCATTAGGGAAGAACAACATCCTGATTGGGTAGCCAACATCGTCCCCGTTGCTAAAAAGAACAGAAAGATTCGGATCTGCATTGATTTTCGTGATCTAAACGAGGCCTGTCCCAAGGACGAATTCCCACTGCCAAGGACGAATGTCATAATTGACAATACATGTGGATTCGAGCGAATGTCCTTCATGGATGGGTTTTCAGGCTATAATCAAATCAAAATGTATCCTGACGATGAAAAACATACCTCTTTCAGGACACCACTGGGGGTATACTGCTACACTGTCATGCCCTTCAGATTAAAGAATGCAGGGGCAACATATCAAAGGGCTATAAATGCCATTTTCCATGGACACATGCGCAAAACGGTGGAATGCTATGTTGATGACATCGCAGTAAAAAGCCGCGCTAAAGGTGATCATATAGCTGATTTAAAGGTGGCCTTCGACATCATGCGGGCCCATCAATTGAAGATGAACCCCGCCAAATCCTTCCTGGGGGTGGCCAGTGAAAAATTCCTAGGATTTGTCGTAACCTCCACGGGGATTCATTTGGACCCGGAAAAGGTTCGCGCTATCCAGGAGATGTAACCTCCGAGAAACCTCAAGGAGCTCAGGGGATTGCAAGGACGATTGGTGTACATCCGAAGGTTTATCTCAAATCTATCCGGAAGATGCCAACCCTTTACCAAATTAATGAAGAAGGGTGTTTCGTTCATTTGGGACAGCGCTTGCCAGCAAGCATTTGAGGAAATTAAACAGTACCTCACACAACCGCCAGTCCTTACAGCTCCGGTGTCTGGAAAACCTTTCCTGATATACGTCCGAGCAATAGATCATTCTTTAGGAGCTTTACTAGCTCAGAACGATGATCAAGGACGAGAGCAAGCAATCTACTATTTGAGTAGAACAATGATCGGGGCCGAACATCGGTACAACCTGATCGAGAAGGAATTTTTGGCATTGGTGTTCGCTGTTCAGAAAATGCGACACTATTTGGTAGGCCAAACTATAAATGTCATATCAAAAGTCAACCCCTTGAGGTTACTCATGACAAAGCCGTCATCGTTAAACGGCCGGCTGGCAAAATGGGTCATATTACTATCCCAATATGAAATGCACTTTTTACCACAAAAAGCTATGAAGGGACAAGCAGTGGCGGATTTTCTGGCTGAGCATCCAGATCCAAGGGCAGCCAAACTTTACGAGGATCTCCCAGATGAGATCGTTGAAGTCTGCTTGACCCAGACATCCTTCGAAAGGCAAGTGTGGCAACTTTTCTTTGACGGTGCATCGAGAACAAGCCCAAAAGGACATATAGTAGCGAGAGTAGGGGTAGTACTCGTATCCCCACAGAACTATGTAATTCCTTGAGCCATCTCATTAACCGAGCCTTGTTCCAACAATGTAGCGGAGTACAATGCCCTCTTGATTGGGATGCAACTCGCCGATGAAATTGGCGTCAAAAATCTCGAGGCATATGGTGACTCTAAACTTATCGTCAGCCAAGTTCGCGGGGAGTACGAAGTCAGACATGAAGATCTAGTACCCTATTACAATACAACTGTCCACATGGCCGAGAGGTTTACAAATTCTACATTGACCATGTACCACGCAAACAAAATGCGCATGCAGATGTACTGGTGTCCCTCACTGCCTTCTTAGCTCTTCCAGCTAGAGCGGTAGAGAAAATATTTGTCCACAGCCTCAACCTGTATTGCCCGAGAATTACTCCTGAGGATCACCAGAAGCCAACGAGAGATCATCAAGTCAAAGAAGCTCTCGAGTTGTCAACCGGTCCAGAGCCTAGAGTCTGGCGATTCCCTTACATCGATTATGTCTAGTACGGCATCCTGCCTGAGGACACCAAAGAAGCGGCTGCTATTAGAAGGAAAGCTCCCAAATTCTACTATAATACGATCACACGAACATTGTATCGTCGATCGCATGATGGGATCTTGCTTCGCTGCTTATCGCAAAAAGAAGCACAGGAGGTATTGAAAGAAGCTCATGACGACATGTGTGGAGCCCACAACCTTGCCCAAAACTTGCAAGTCACTCCAAAGGTTGGGATATTATTGGCCTGAGATGATCGCTGATGCCATCATCTATGCCAAAAGATGTCACGCCTGCCAAGTGCATGGTGATTTCATCCATCAAGCACCAGGGTACCTTCACTCTACGACCTCTACCTGGCCATTTGAGATATGGGGGATGGATGTAGTTGGCCCTATCAGCCCACCATCATCAAAAGGACATTGGTTTATTTTATCCATAACCGATTACTTCTCCAAATGGGCTGAGGCCATTCCTTTGAAGGAGGTAAAGTCATCTGATGTGATCAAGTTCGTTAAACATCACGTCATTTACCGTTTTGGTGTAACTCGGCGAATCGTCCATGACAATGGACCCCAGTTCGTCAGTCAGGCTTTCCAGAGGTTCTGCGCTAAGTTCAGAATCCAGAGTGTGTCCTCAACGGCATACTACCCTGCCGCTAATGGTCTTGCAGAAGCTTTCAACAAGACCATTGGCAAGCTTCTCAAGAAATTTGTCTCCAAAAGTCAGCGTGACTGGGATGACAAGCTAGGTGAATGCTTATGAGCCTATCGCACAACTGTTCGAACCCCAACTAAAGCTACGCCATTTTCTTTGGTATATGGGTGTGAAGCCGTGCTTCCACTAGAAATCCAAATCCCATCTCTACGCGTCACTGATTGAGGCACAACCTGCACACAAAATGCGAGATTATAGAACTTAAGAAAGGAGATGTGCAAGTGCTCAATTCTTCCGCTATAGCAAGTGGTTATGCGGGTCGTGATCCACAAGGAGTGTTTTACGATAGAAGCGTTTACAGTTTTATTAAAATCGTTATAAAAACCAAACGAGAGTTCTTCTCTATTTTTAAGTTAATAAAAAAAGAAAAAAAGAGTTAATAGTTAAAGTTAAGAAGAAAGTGAAAGATGAAGAAGGTGGAAAATCAGAAAACAATAAAAGCGACTATGTACAATGAAGTGGAGAAGAAAGAGTTGGAGGAGGTGGTGATCTATACTAAAGAAGTAAAAGAAAAGAAAGAAAGAAAAGTGAAGAAATACTTACCTAAGTTGATTGATGACTTACTTGGAAACCTTTTGCAAGTTCTAACTTTGCTTCGGAGGCGTTCAACGCATAGATCATAAGCTCGAGCTCAGTCCCTGTGCACATTATATCGTCAAGCATATCAAGAACGAAGTGATGCGGAGCTTGGAAGAGGAGAACGTCTTCATGAACTATCGCTGGCTCTCACGTAGCTTAGTTATACTTGCTTTGGAATTCACTTGTAAAACTCAACAAATACAACCAAGGTAAAGTAGAAGAGGAAGAGGAAAGCAAAACAAAATGAAAGTAAAGATACGAACATAAATAAAAGTTTACCTTTATTGTTTGAAACAATGAAAGAAAGGAGGAGGGTACATCGGTGTCACTCTCAACATATGCCTCTCTCTCTTACTTACATGAATCTTCTTCTACCCTAAGCTACATACAAGTTACATAAAAATAAAAGAAAAACCTAAACTACAAAGAATTAAAACTAGGCTAAATCCTAATCTGCATGGTCGTCCCATTTTCTGCGCAAGTACAGGCTTTTTATAGGCATAAACCCAACAACCAGGATTCCGGGGAGGTCGGGGGAGCAAACGCTCCCCCTAACTCCCCAAGATTGCCGCGGAAACGCGGCTTTTGCCACGTTTCCGCGGCAAGGGTGTGGCCACCTGGCCACACCCTGTTGGTGGGTCACCCTGGTTTCTCCTTCTGACTTTATCTGGAGTTGGTTTCTTCGTTTGGGTCCCGGATTCTGACGAAATGGCCTTGGATTCTTGGCTTTAACCGATCGATTCTGAGAGGATTCTTCTCAACCGATTTTTAACCTCTTGATTTTGCCCTGATTTCTTGAGTGCGAATTAATTCTGATTTAATTCAGAATTTTTGTGGGCTTTGGGCTCATTTCTCTTCAACTCCTTAAAGATTGGGCCTGCAAATAAATCAAACAATTAATTAGGACAATGCAGGCTTTTATTCTATAATAAGTATGGACATATGATATTAAATATGCAACATTAGCGACCAATCACACCCCCATACCTATCTTTTACTCGTCCTCGAGCAAAACAACTAAACTATACTAAGAATTATTAGACCACTTTCACAGGTCGCGCGATTGCACTGAGCATGTGCAACAAGCCGTTAAGCCTCTAGGTTTCCCCTAGAGGACGAGTTTTGTCTCGTGAGGGTTTTCAGCGGATTGCACCCATAAAATCCATAAAGAAAGAGAAATAAAGAGTTAGTATTTTCGAAAAGCATTTTGAAAGAGAAAAATATTTGAAATATGATTGTAAGATCTAAGCAATCTATAAGTTATAGGAAAACTGAATTTTTCATTCCTAAACTTAGTCTCTATTCAAAAATTTGTTATCAATCAAAGTAAGGAGTCAAATTGTACTTCTCATCTAGTCTATTACTTTACCCTAAGTCATATGCACCTTGTGAATGTGAAAATTTTGACTAAGGGTTCATTGACTCTAACTCTTATGCCTTATTTATTTATATATACTTTTTTTTGGTGGTATTATTCCTTAGTTCTATTAGGCTTTCTAATCTGCCCATGTAACGAGCCTCTAATCGATGACTCCCAAACCAAACGGTCTTAGGGCACCAGGTGAGAAAACACCCCCAAGGACTTAAGGACTCGAGCAAACAAGGCCACAAAACTAAGGATTTTATTATATAAACCTCTTTTAGGCGTGAATACTTATGCTTTATTAGGCACAAATACCCAGCTTAATCAGAGGATTTTTCTTTTCAAACTTATTTAATCATCTTTCGCATAAATACTAAGGCTTGCTTAGGCCAAAGCACCTAGCTAGTCAATAATTAGATTTGTTTTGTGTATATATATATATATATATATATATATATATATAACTTATCTAATCATCTTTCGCATAAATACTAAGGCTTGCTTAGGCCAAAGCACCTAGCTAATCAATAATTAGACTTGTTTTTTTTTATTTTTTATAAGGCATAAGAATCTTTGTTTTTGAACCGTAAGTGTGTAAGTGTATGAAGTGTGCATATTTCATCAAGGTAAAGATCAAGACCAAATTACTTTGACAAATTATCTTCCTAACTCTAAAAATCAAACAAATAATCTTATTTTGACCAAGTATAAGAAATCCTAATTTGGATTTTCCTATTCCTTAAAATTAACTTAATTTCTTACAAAAATAAGTCAAAATATTGTTTCTATTTTCAAAAAGTTTTTTTCAAAAGTAAAGAAAAATGTTAATTTTTTTTAAACAAAAAGAAAAGTTATGTTAGACCCTCTCCCACACCTATCTCATGCATTGTCCTCAATGTATGAATTAATGCATAGATGCATGAAAAAGAAGAAAGGGAAGGAAAAGGTTACCTTAAGGTGGTGGTTCCGGTGGTGGTCTGATTGGTCCACGAAACGCGGCCCAATCAACTTTTCTTGGGTCTCGGAGGAACCCACCAGAAGTATCTTTAATATAACCCATTAAAAAGATGTATCCATAAAGGATCTTTATTAAATATTTAACCCCATCTAATGTCCATATTCCATAACTAATTTCGGAGTCAAATTTGTCAACCACCTCGTCCCAGAATGGAGTATGAAATGATAGAACGGTTGACTTGGACTCAAGAAGGACAGGAACTAATACCGACTCGGGAAGGTGACTTAAATCAAGTAAAGGTTCAGGAGTCGAAATTGGTTCAAGAAGCGGGTCCAAGTCAAGAAGTTGAAACTCTAGTCCACATGTATTTTCTAACAATGGAATGTGACTTAATGTGGGTGATTTCAGTTCAGGAATGATAGGTGGAGGAATCAAAACTGACTCTAAAATATTACTCAAGTTTGGTAACACAATAGGAGTCAATATTGATTCAGAAAGTTGAACTGGATCACAGATTTGAGAATCTAGGTCACATATCTCATTGAGTTCAATATCAAAAATTGAGAACTTGCCAATTTGTCAATAAGATTTTCAAAATTATATAATTGGTCAAGTTCAATATGATCCTCAAGAATGGGTGATTCAATTTCATGATGAATTGGCACAGGATTCAATGTTGACTCAGGAAAAAGATTAAAATCAGGTGAAGATACCGGAGTCATAATTGAACCAGGAAGTAGAATTGAATCACTAAGTTGGGGTTTAGGATCATATTCATTTTCAAGTTCTATTTCAGGAAAGGTATAACTTGCCAAACTGTCAATATCTTTTTCAAAATTTAGAGTTTGGGCAAGTTCAAATGGTTGTTCTGAAATAAAATCTTGATTTTCAAAATAACATGACTCTTCGGCTCTAACAGAATGGTAAGTGACATCAGGACGGTGGGAACGTAGAGATTCGACCATCATATCTATGTCACGATTACGAGTGTTTTGAGCCTGAGTCATGGCTTCAAGCATCTTTTCATAGTTGATAGGTTCATTGTTTTGATGAAAAGATGAAGAATTGTCTTGGAAGTGGTAGTGAAATTGTGAGTCCATCAGATTTTGGGATTTGTGTTTGGACTTACGCATACTCATTTCAAAATTGATGGTTTCCTATTTTGGACGGGTGGAACTGAGTATGACTCTTGAAAATATTGTGGACTAGGTGGAGAAGGAGGACAAGTTGGTTGATAATTATGCTCGGGGGAGGTGAATCCCCACTGACTCGGTGAAGAGTTGAAATTATTATGGACATTATAGTTATTAGATGGGGGACATGGGTTATATTGATTCGGATAAGACCAATCCGGCACACTAGGTTGGTTAAAGTCATGATATGCCGGGTTGGTAATATTCGAAAATGAACTCGGTGTGTAATATGGATTATTATTGAAGTTGAAAAAATTGTTATTATAAGCCATATCACACAATAGAATACACACAAAAAAAGAAAGAAAAGCAAATAAACAAACAAGAAAGAAAAAATTCTAACCTAAGTTAGGGTAGACCTAGACCTAAACGACTCCTAACTGGTTAGACTGTCCACGGGAGGTTTACTGTAGACTTTGACCACAAGCTAATCAGCCAGGTCAGGGCAAAATTGGCGGGAGGTTTTCCGTCAAAGACGTTCCTTAATTAAATAACCACTAATCTTCGGGCTTTCGGCCCTTAATCCCTTTCCTAGACACTGATTTGGCAAGAGTCAAGTTCCAACACCTTTTCCCCTTAGGATAATCTCCTAATTGAGTCTGAGATGTCCTTAGGGCCAACGTCTACTCATTTTAAGTTAGGCTTGGGTTAGTGAGTGCTTGGATTCTGATTTTTGGGCTAAGGAAGGGTGATTAAATCCCCACCTTATCTTGTTATTGGGTTGGTGCCCTTAAAATCAATTAGTGCAAGTGTACAAGATATGTAAGATTCACTCAAAGCGATATAAATCAACCAAGAAGTGAATCCTTATGCTAAATACAATGCATACGTACCTTGCTCCAGCACTCTTCAACAGTAAAAATAAATGAATTGAAAAGACACGTGCCTAAAATGCAAACGTCTAATCAATTTTTTTAACTTTTGCAACAAACGTTTTACTGTTGATTATTTAGCAGGCTTATGTGATGGAATATAGGAAATAAAGAATTGCAGAGAACTAGAATTTGCAAAGCAAGCAGCCCTGCAAAAACCTGTTAGTAGTCAACTCGTCCTTGCCGCGGATCCGCGGCTTTTGCCGTGAAAACGTGGCAATTCAGAGGGCCCTTTGTCTCTGCTTTCTAGAGCAGAGGCTCAAGGCCACTTGTATGTCACTGCAATATTAATTTCCTGCTTTGATTGCCCTGTAACCTGCAACAGAGAAGAAAATTCGTTTAGTTCTAAAAAATTTTCAAAAAAAATTCAGATTTCAATAAAAAACATGTTACCCTCCCCGGCAACGGCGCTAAAATTTGATTGAGGCACAATCTGCACACAAAATATGAGATTATAGAACTTAAGAAAGGAGATGTGCAAGTGCTCAATTCTTCCGCTATAGCAAGTGGCTATGCGGGTCGTGATCCACAAGGAGGATTTTGCGATAGAAGCGTTTACAGTTTTATTGAAATCGTTATAAAAACCAAATGAGAGTTCTTCTCTGTTTTTAAGTTAATAAAAAAAAGAAAAAAGAGTTAATAGTTAAAGTTAAGAAGAAAGTGAAAGATGAAGAAGGTGGAAAATCAGAAAACAATAAAAGCGACTATGTACAATGAAGTGGAGAAGAAAGAGTTGGAGGAGGTGGTGATCTATACTAAAGAAGTAAAAGAAAAGAAAGAAAGAAAAGTGAAGAAATACTTACCTAGGTTGATTGATGACTTACTTGGAAACCTTTTGCAAGTTCTAACTTTGCTTCGGAGGCGTTCAACGCATAGATCATAAGTTCGAGCTCAGTCCCCGTGCACATTATATCGTCAAGCATATCAAGAACGAAGTGATGCGGAGCTTGGAAGAGGAGAACGTCTTCATGAACTATCACTGGCTCTCACGTAGCTTAGTTATACTTGCTTTGGAATTCACTTGTAAAACTCAACAAATACAACCAAGGTAAAGTAGAAGAGGAAGAGGAAAGCAAAACAAAATGAAAGTAAAGATACGGACATAAATAAAAGTTTACCTTTATTTCTTGAAACAATGAAAGAAAGGAGGAGGGTACATCGGTGTCACTCTCAACATATGCCTCTCTCTCTTACTTACATGAATCTTCTTCTACCATAAGCTACATACAAGTTACATAAAAATAAAAGAAAAACCTAAACTATAAAAAATTAAAACTAGGCTAAATCCTAATCTGCATGGTCGTCTCATTTTCAGCGCAAGTACAGGTTTTTTATAGGCATAAACCCAACAACCAGGATCCCGGGGAGGTTGGGGGAGCAAACGCTCCCCCTAACTCCCCAAGATTGCCGCAGAAACGCGGCTTTTGCCGTGTTTCCGCGGCAAGGGTATGGCCAGGTGGCCACACCCTGTTGGTGGGTCACCCTGGTTTCTCCTTCTGACTTTATCTGGAGTTGGTTTCTTCGTTTGGGTCCCGGATTCTGACGAAATGGCCTTGGATTCTTGGCTTTAACCGATCGATTCTGAGAGGATTCTTCTCAACCGGTTTTCAACCTCTTGATTTCTCCCTGATTTCTTGAGTGCAAATTAATTCTGATTTAATTCAGAATTTTGGTGGGCTTTGGGCTCATTTCTCTTCAACTCCTTAAAGATTGGGCCTGCAAATAAATCAAACAATTAATTAGGACAATGCAGGCTTTTATTCTATAATAAGTATGGACATATGATATTAAATATGCAACATTAGCGACCAATCAGTTACCTTGACAGCGGAGATGACAAGTGAGGAGAAGCATCGACAGCGACTCCAAGAATTGGAGGCCTTAGATGATAAACGTCTGCAGGCCCAATAACAAATCGAGCTCTACCAAGCCCGGATTACCAGAGCCTTCAATAAGAAAGTTAAGGTGCAAACTTTCAAGAAAGGTGACATTGTCTTAGCCGTCAGAAGACCTATGGTGATGACACATAAGGCAAAAGGAAAATTCCAGCCTAAATGGGAAGGACCATTTGTAGTAGAGTCAGTCTACTCAAATAGAGCATATCGCCTCATAACTTTAAATGGCGATACACTCATGATGCCGATCAGCGGCAAGTTCCTGAAGAAGTACTATCCTTAATAGTACTCTTCCTCTAATCAAGTTAAAATTACACCTCTGATCAAAGCTCCAGATCCAAGAAAAGTTTCTTTCTTTTATTAGGTCACATCACAGTAGATCGGTGACGAGCTAATCGGGCACTGACTGTACCGTGATACATGATGTAAATATTGATAAAGAAATGAAAGATGAAACTTGGGTTTTAATATTAATCTCTTCATTAACGTCCGGCGCCTCCGACGGCTAAGGACAGAGGAAAATGTTGGCTTCTAAGCCCAACATAAGTCTTCGACAACTCACTATGCTAAGGGAATAGCATGGCTAGCCCAACTCAAACGGTAGTTGGTAAAGGCACCTCAAATCCGTTGATAGCTGAGGGTTTGCTAAAAATCCTAAGTGGGCTAGTTCCACTCTCTCCTCCAAAATCCCTTACCAATTCTCATACACAGAATGGTAGGTCTACAAAGTATAATTATTGCTATGTTAACACTATACCTCTGGTAATGAAGATTTTCAATACTCCCTATCGAGTACAAACTTTACTTGTCAACCCTATATGGAGTAGCAAACCTTCAAATTTGTCAGGTTAACACTATACCTCTGGCACTTCAAATTTCACTTGTCATTCTCATACACGGAATGGCAGGTCCTCAAATTGCTTTTATCACGAGTCAATTTCTGTCAAGTTAATACCACACCTCTGATAAATTACTGTTAAGTTAACATTATACTTCTAACGGTAATCAAGTTGCTGCCCAGTTCAATATTAAACCTCTGATAGTCATTTTCTCTTAGACTTCCATATCGAAGCTGAAATGAACGATGCTAAGTTTAACACTACACCTCTAGCGTCCAGGTCATTGCTAAGTTCAACAATACACTTATGGCCATGACTTTCTTTCGGACTTCCTTGTCAAAGTCGAGATGACCAATGCCAAATGCAAAACTACACCTCTAGCATTACCCTCGCTGCCAAGTTAAACATCACACCTATGACAGTGACACTTTCAGTTTTTCCAAATGAAAGCTGAAATGCTTTTGAGTCAAGTTAATATCACACCTCTGACTCACACCCTTGTCAAGTTAATATCACACCTCTGACTCACACCCTTGTCAAGTTAACATCACACTTCTGACAAGACTATATTCGACCCGTTAAGTTAATATCACACTTCTAACGGAAAAAGCTCTCCTAGATCCCCCGCGAATCTAGTCTCACTTGTTATTCTCGTCAACAGAATAACAAGTCCACCTAAAAGCATTGTTAAGTTAATATTACACCATTAACAGTGTTTTCATTAAATCCCCAACTGGGTCTTAATCAAGTTAATCCCGAACCTCTGATAAAACTCATCCTCCCTGGGGGTACAAATTCCACCTGTCACTCTCCTTTATAGATTGACAGGTCCACAAGAATTATCTTATTTTTGTCAAGTTAATATCACACCTCCGCCAGCACCGTTGAATTTCCTGAAACATGATTTTTCTACAAACTTTGACTCGTTAAGTTTGTTATCATCTTTTTAGCGAGCTGAAGATCTTTTACTTTTATTCGTCTGACTTTTAATACAGAAAGGGAGTTCAAGACAATAGAAGGAAACAAAAAAAAAAAGAAAGTGTCGCTTTTATTTATATCCAACATATAAAAGTGATACAAGACGCTCTCTTATACAATAAGATTGAGTGTTATAATAAAGGAGTACAAAGAAGTCCCTCTCTCTCAAAGGTTGCACTCACTTCTTGAAGCTTCTCACCACTCCAAGTACAAGGTGTTTGGAAGGGCGCCAAAGAAGAGTTGAGCACTGTGATGACGATCGGAGGCTGATTACGTCACCATGCATGATGTAAACATCGAAGAAGCCCCTCGTTGAATAAGAACAATGGTGTTTCTTGAGGTCAAAATGCAACAGAACCTTCTGATCTCGCCTGACCAACCGATGTAGGCTATGGTCCTTCGTTGATGAACACCTCCACCACCAGAAAGTCATCTAATGAATATGGACTTTTCGTCGATGTCACTTCTGGGGTAAGATTGGTAAAGGAAGGATTCGAGACCTTACAGGTGACGTCCTCTTTTCAGTGACCTGCAAGAGGACCATACCCACCACCATATCCACCGCCATACCCACTGTAACCATGGCATGCCCAGAAGCATGACTGGTGCATCGTGTCCAATGAGGTCTCGACGGATGTTAAATTATCGTCTCCCATAAACAGGAGCCATGACTTCTTCTCTAATGGTCGACCATCGAACAGGTTCGCTGGCCGAAATATTCTCCCTAGGGCCCAGCGAATATGCGAAAGGATGATTGAGGCTACCTGCGAGAAGTAAAAACCAGGAGATTAGAATCCTGAAACAGAAAGACTGAAGAACAGACGCGGTTATGACTATAAACTTCAGACGCAGGGATGACCCGCGCAGCAAGTCAAAACTCTGTTACAACAGAGGCAAACGCGAGTCAAAGTCGTGGACCTCGAATACACACAGATTTGAACGCAGTCTGGTTTTAGACCCGCATCTAAAATATGAGACGCGAAGAGAATCAAACGCGAAAATTGCCACATCCTTGTTTAATAAACAGGGGTTGCTACATTCAAGTCTGAAGCCTTCGGCCTGAGTTAAAGTCCTTCTAAGTCAACAGCCTCAAACGCGAGCTCTGTATATAAAGCTCGCGGTCCAGGTTCAAAAGTCCATTACACTCGCTTCCAGAGGATTTTGAGTCAGGGTTCAGACTCAATCAACTCGCACTTCGTTAGGAAGTCTAAAAGACGCAACTTCCAAATGATGGGCGCACCAGTCAGACTTCAAGAGAAGGTCAAGAAGATGAATCTCTTCAAGGGACAGCAAAACTGAAACTCAGTCGGGCTGAATATTTCATGGCGGACAAGTAATTCCTACCTGCAGAATAACCCTTTAAAGGTTGAACTTTCTGCATCAAGGCGCGGACATAAAAGGTACTCAAAGAGACACTCTTTGATCTTGAAATCACTTGACAATGATAATCTTCTGGAGAAATTAAAGCAAAGCATGAAAGCTTTGGGTTGTCGTCGTCCATGGGGGCAAATCCCATTGAAGGAAGAAGGGGAAGGGAAGTCCTTGAAGGAAGAAGACGAAGTCCCTCAGAGCGCCTGCTCTCGAGGGAAAACAGCCCAAGTAATGGACTGTTAAGGGGGCGATGCCTATTTATAGGCAAACCATAAAGCCTGTAATTAATGGCGCACTAATCAGAGCCATCAGCCTTAATTCCCGCACGAATGTCAAGGCCCAATGAAGGGCTGACGCGTGGATCGTCGCTTCGGGAAGCAGCGAGGACGCGGGCCTCCAACCGTTAACGCCGACTTGGCATTTAAAGGCATTAATGACTAAGCCCAATGAAGGGCTAACGCGTGGACTGCCGCTTCGGGAAACATCGGAGAACACGAGTCCCCAATCGTCAATGCTGATTTGACATTTAAAGATCTAACAAGATCTTTAAGATAAGACGCATGTAACGCCTGGGAAGTTGCACCAAACGCAGGCCCATGAGCCGCGTCCAGAAACTTACACCCCATTGTGAACTAGAAGGCGGCGTCCTTCTCATTCCTGTTAAGAGAGCCGCGACCGCATCTTTCGGAGCGGTTCAGAGCTACGTCCCCTCAGCAAAAGGGACCCATTCCGAGGTCGCGCCTTGAAGTCACATAAAATTTGAAAGCTGCATTCTGAAACTTGTGTCCACAACAGAGAAGGCCTATGTCATTCACAGGGATTCTGGAGCTGCGTCTACATTGCGAGACGACAATTATGTTCATATTATAAACTCAATATAATTTGAGTTTGCACCATGTCAAGGGTCCAGAGCCACACCTCTACTGAGCCAATGCCGCGTCCTCATTAACTGGCTGAGATCTATGCGTCAATTTTGAGGAGCATAAGACCGCGTCCTTCCATAATCAAAGCCGCGTCTTTTGCGCAAGCTTGAACGGTCAGAGTCGCATTTCCCAGGACCACGTCTCCACTATAAATCAGAGCCGCGTTTCACCCATGAACTCAGCTCAGCCTGAGTTTATTATTCATGGCCAGTCAAGGATTACAATCAAAGACTGCGGTTAGGAAATTGAATTCATCTACAGTGAAACAATGAAGATGGAGCAAAATTCTGAAGACTTTTATTATTTGATCCAAAAATGATAAAAGTAATACAAACACTCTCGACGAATAGAGTGTTCTTTTTTACAAGCAGAAAAAAAGGAAGGAGGCTAATAATCTTGATTCGCCAAAGAACAAATTTGTTCTCGGAGACGATACATCTCGTGCTGACGCGCTTTCTCAGCCTCCATAAGAGCTTGGACCTGCAGCTCCTCCTCGGAAAAAAATTTCTTCGCGGCTAGCTGTGCTTGAAGAGACTCCAGTCTGGAGGAATGAGCAGAAAGGTTCTCCTCAGTCTGTATCTTGGCGGTCTCTAGCTCCTCCAGCTTCTTCCTGGCAGCGGCAAGCTTTTGCTCGTTGATCTTAATCAAGGCTTCTGCCTTGGCTATGGTAGCTCGAGCTGTGGTAATAACCTGCTCTGCGCTCTGTATGACGATTTCAGATTCTTTTGAATCGGCAATCAGCCTTTGGTGGTCAGCCTGGAAATGCAGGAGATGGCGGGTCTCTTCAGATATTTGTTCCTCCATCTCCTTTCACTCATGATCTTAAGCAGCAAGAAGCTTATTCAAGGATGTCCGAGCCTCATCTATTGAGTCAACATTTTCTAGGGACTTGAGCTCTTTCAGATTGCTTCCCAGCTGCTCCACCAGCATCAGGCATGCCCTAGCCTACGAAGGACCCCCAGTATGACCAATGTTCCCGATCTGATTTTCGAGAAGTATTCGGGCAAACTCGAAAGAGCTGCCCCCAGAAAGGATGAGGTCAATGCATGATCGTATGGAAGCAAAGAACTGCTGAATCATTTGACGTGCCAGCTCTTCCATGATATCATTGGCTGGAGAGAACTCTGCTGACGTACTCTCAGATCCCCTTTCAATTACAGGGCGAGAGACGGGAATCAGTTCATCTTGCACGGGAGTGCGGTCGACGATAGGCTCGTCAGGTACTGAGAGGGTCACCGACACTTCCGGGACGGTTATTGTTGTAGCAGCCTCCACGGTAACTGAGGTAACAACAAACCTGACCTCTTCGGGTTCCTCCGTCGAGGTTTGAATTGTACTGCCTTCTGGATCAACGTTTGCCGCAAGATCCTCTACTTGAGCTCCCTCAGCGCTCTCTGCAAATCACCAAAACGTCAACCAAGACAATAAAAAAGAGGATATTCAATGCATCAATATTCTCTTACCAAGCTGAGGATTCGAAGATGGCGAATTCCTGGGCAGATCTTGCAGGGTTGAGGCCTCCTCAACTTCGATAATTTCCCTCTTTTGAGGTATTTCAGTAGTAGGAGCCTCAACGCCCTCCTGCTGGGCAAGTTTTTGTATCATTTCCTTGATATGGGAGGAAGTTGCAGCCTCACTGTCAACGGCCAGCCCTATAGCACAAAGTTAAAAGGAAACGTCAGAACCGTTCCCTAGCTAAAGGAGAAGCCGGGTCAAAAAAAAGACAACGAGAGTACCTTCAGCAGCAGCGATTATTGCTATTGGCGAAACCGTCACAGGGTCACACCCTTGTATCTCTTCCTCCGAAATATGTGAGAATTTACTCGGATCTGGAAGAGCAGGTTCATCGCCAAAATCGACTTCATCGCCCGAATAATTTTCATATTCTCCGGATGATGAAGACAATAGTGCAACACAAGAGGCCTCAGCAATCGAGACCTTACCACCAAGTATCCCAGTAGTAGGGCTGGGATCGACTACCCGCGAGCTGGGCATCAATACAGTAGGAGACCCGGGATGTTGCTCCTCATCTCTCCTCTCTTGAACTGAAGAAGACTCTGGCTGAGTTGAGACCCCTGGAATTTCAACATCATCCCTTCCCACCAGGTCAACCTCGAGTTGCTCCGCCACTTCAGTTGTAGCGAGTTCATCTGCAAGCTCCCCTTCTTCTAAGATCACGGGGCCCCTGCTGCGTAGTCCACGAGGATGAAGAAGGGGGATCTCTTCTTCCTCCTCTTCTTCCTCCCTCTGCTCCTCAACACCAGAAGGGACGGCCTCGGACATTGAAGCTTCAGCCCTCGAGTCTCTCCTGGCCTTCTTCGGAGTAGGCTCAACTTTGGAAGTAGAGCCATGGGGACGTTTATACACAGCCCGTCGACGCTTTTTAGCAGGCTGCTCCTTGGGTGCTACTGCTCTCGGTTCCACCCCTGTCTCCCCTCTTGCTTCTTTCTTAGCTGCCTGGTATTCATCCATGCCTCGCGCGCGTTTGTTGGACACCAATTTGTCCTCATAAGACGCTTTAATGCTCTTGATACATGAGTGATTTATTGAGTAATCAGGCATCTTGCTAGCCTGAAAATACCAAGTGCAGAAACTGAGGCTCGTGTAGCAGTTGGGCGTCTTTTGAGGTAAGCTGAAAATAGCTTTTGTCCCCCTAGCCATACTGTAATACTAGGCCCGAGCACCTTCAAACAAATTCCCGCTGAAGGAGAGTTTGGCATTGGGATTACCGACAAACAGTTGATCATAACCGAATTGTCGGGCAAAACGGTTCGGCATGTAGGGCTCGATTGTGCACGAGTTCCCTTGCTGAAAGATCAGATACCCGGGTCTAATATTAATCAGCCACCAGAAGACTCCTGATGGCAACCTTGTGAAGTCATATGGTCCCACAAGGTCAGCAAATTTATCCCCATAAGATGCACCGGTAATCTTGGGGAAGCAGCGGTCGAGATGATAGTTCGAAATGTTCAGAATACTTTTTCGAACATAGAACATATAATAACAAGACCAGCTGGAGTTCCCAGCTTCTGCACAAAAGGGACAAACCCCTCGGATTGAGACACCGGCGTCATCAGTGAAGGGCAGTGCATAACGTACCAAGCCATTAGGTACATGTATGGAAGCTCGATTCTGGGGTTGGGGGTCTTCACTCTTGGCCTCCCCTCCGAATCAACCTTTGGTCTACCTTTGGAGTCAACAATGGCCTCCACTTTGCACAGGCTTTGAACCAGAACCCGTAATCCACTTTGGATTCCAGCCGCCATTGCTGGAAGGAGGGCGATAGACCTGCCATAGGCCAACAAGACTGCCGGGTACACCACATCGGCGACAATCACTTCATGCGGTAGTGTCGGTACTACACAGTGCTTCAACCACAGCATGAGAAAGCCCGCCAATAGCGCCCGGTCTGAAATGGGGACCCGAGCTTGATGATGAAAACTTTCAAAAATCGTATCAGGTTTGAAAATGTCTTCATTCGACTCTGTGGTGTAAGACCTCACAGAGGCGTCAATCCTCTCAGCAATTTCTTCGTCGGTACTAGGAGCCAGAATGGTCACTGAGTGATCTTTCTCAGTTATACCATTAAACAGGTAGCTCACCCAAGACATCTTCTTGACACCCCTGGTCCTCCAGGAGGTTATTTGACCGCAGATATGGAAGTGACACAACACTTCCCAGTAGGTCTCGTATATCTGAAGGCACTCCTTCTTCAAGAGATGAAGCTCTTTAGAAGTTGAAACATATTCTTCATAAGGGGCGTCTCCCATGACCACCCCGAAACTTCATATAGCTCATGAAGGGCGAGCCCCATCTCTCCTGCCAGAGTGAAGAATGTCCCAGTCAAAGGGTTGTAGTGCTCCAGGATCTCATAGAAATTATAAGAACTTTGCGGGATGCCATACTGCACAGCCCTGACCGCATGATACAGCCCACCTGTTCCAGCAGAGCTCCGAGTTCGACGAGGACAAATACAACCATCTTGCCCCACCAGGACTTGTCGGAAAAATGGACCCACCCGAGCGGGCGGAAGTCAACGGGAAAATCACCCCTTACCTTCATGAATTGATTGATGAAGGTAGTGCCGAGCCGAGGGGTTTCCCCTATTGGATACTCAGATCTGATCAATCCGAAAAATAAACTGGAAACCTCTTTCCCGTGACCACCAGAGTGTATTCTTTTGGTGCCTAGTATACCACGAGAGACACCGGAGGCAGATCGGGTAAGGTCTCATTCCATTGAACGGTGGACAGACATGTGCTGGAGATAGGATAGGGGATACATCCTCTCCATATTGGGAAGAAAGAATTTCCTATCCCCTATCTGGCGAAGCCACTTGTAATCGCCATCATGCAAGGCACTACCACCCTCGTCGATGTTATCGCCAAAGAAGAAGACGGGTTTCTTTAACGGAGTACGTGAATCCGTCTCAAACACTCCGTCGGTGATAATTTCCCAGAAGGTCCTCATGCTGACCTTAGAGATCTTCTCCCTTCGCTCCTTCACTCCATCGGTGATAATTTCCCAGGAGCAGTCTTCTGCAACACGAAGGTTAGATTGTGGTCAGCACCGCCTACGTACCCGAAGTGACACTTTTTGGGTAGAGGGTTGGAGGAATATCGCACTACAAAAGAGAGTAACATTTGATCAGAAATCTGACAGAAAATGATTAAGTGTTTGCAATTCAAACGCAGAAATGAACCCAGATGCGGAGATCATCAAAACCTGCGTCCAGATCCAAAGATCCGAGGCTAGCATGGAGCCCGCGTTTTAAAAAATCCAGAACTTACGAAAATTTCTAAGTATCGGACTCAGACGCAAGATTCATTAAGACCAGAGTCTGATCTCACAAGATGCAAGAGTCGTAAGAAATCTGCGTCTGAATCCGCGTCTGAATCCCTCACACTTAGAAATATTCTAAGTGTTGAATCCAAAATGCAAGGCTCAATGGAGCCCTGTGTTCAACAAACAGGCATGGACTCAAGCAGATAAAAGATGCAGAGGTCATCAAACCTGCGTCCTATTTATCGACTCAAGAACCGCGCTTGAAGATAAAACACGGGCATGAGCCCGCATTGGCGGTTCACAGTCAAAAGGGATTTAAGAGTTAAAAGAACTCTGTAAGCCCCTTTAATGGCGGAAACCAGGTCCGATGCTTTTTAATACCTGAAATAGGGGATTCTTGTATAGAGGAACCACCCATTTGGGTCTCAGGAATGACCGCCTTTGAAGACGAAGCAGTATGCTTAACTTTTGGTGCCATTGCGACCGAGGAATCAGTGTTGGGGATGAAAGAAATGAGAAGAACAAAAAGCTTCGAGTTTTCTTAACCCTAAGAGGTTCAAACGAAGAAGAAGAGTCTAATGATGACTCTTGAAAGACTGTCACCTTTTATAGGCACAGTGATTCACAGAGATACGCGGCGCTTGGCTCGACGCCTAATCTCTACCTGACGCGTGAAAGCATATTTAATGCAGCACGAAATTCGCGCGCCAAAAAGAATATGTCCCCTCAATTCTACTGGACACGTGGCAACGCACTCATAGCACGAATTTGCATTCAACAAAAAAATCGCGCCTTCTCAACTGGGCTGAAGCCGCGTCTACTTCACAAAGCGACAGCTACGTCTTCATCCCAAAAGACGCGTCTCCCCGAAGGTCGCATTTTTTCAACCTAGGCTAAAGTCGCGTTTACCTCATGGAGCAACAGACGCGTCTTCATCTCAAAAGATGCACCCCTACAAGAATTGCGTCTCTGCAGCATAACTAATGATGCGTCCCCACTCCAAATGAAAACTGCGTCTTTAAAAAGCAACATGAACCCTGCCTCTACAGCACTTGCATTCAGTCTTTGCTTCTGCAATTCAGTTCAACAGTACACTGGCATAAGCAGATGATTGTTCACCTCTGGTTCAAAGTACAATAACAACAAGCTCAGAACACTGGGGAGGTCTAGACTGTGTATCTAGACACTCGCCACATCATTTCTGGTGGCTTCAAAGGGTTCCACAGTACACTCATGAAGGCCATATTCCAGACAAGATCAAGTTCAGAGCATCTCAAATGATCGTCAGTCCAATCATGAGAAGTATGAACTCAACCATAGTCCAAAGTATTTCGAAATCCATCCCAGTCACTATGGAATATCGAAAACTTTGGAGAGGGTTCTGTAGGCTGTCAAAAAATCACTAAAAGACAAGTCACCAAAAAGCAGAGTTCCAAGCTCTAAACGCAGGACTAATCATGGCCATCACCACAGCGTCAAGACGCGAGAATCTAAACCCACGTCTCAGCGTCTCTACGGCATCAATGCGCGAGGGTTGAACCCGCGTCTCTACAACATTAATGCGCGAGGGTTGAAACCCGTGTCTCTACAACATCAATGCGCGAGGGTCAAAACCCGCGTCTCTATAACATCAAGGCGCGAGCGTCGAAACCCGCGTCTCCACAACATCGATGCGCGAGGGTCGAAACCCGCGTCTCCACAACATCAAGGCACGAGGGTCAAAACCCGCGTCTCCACAACGTCAAGGCGTAAGGGTCGAAACCCGCGTCACTGCAGCACCAAGACGCGAGAGTCGAGACCCGCGTCTCAGTTGTAACTGCCCTTGTTATGGAGTCAATCACGGCCCACATAACAAGGAAGTTAACCCCTATTATGGAGCGTTTTTAGGGGGCACGTTCACCTCTGGAACCTCTATAAATAACCCCTCTAGCTATTGAGAAAGGGTCGGTCGGTTGATTCAAAAAGACTCTTAAAAAAGGAACTTGGCTCGTGAGCTATACAAACTCCGAGACTTCCACCAAAAAGAAAGAGAGTCTAGCTCTTCAAATAACTTGCTGCGTATAGGTTGAACTTGCTTATAATCTCTTGGAGATTCCTGGTCAACCGGAGCTGTGTCACTCCATCGACCATCCAAAGAGAAGATCCCCAAAAGTTCTTAACGTTCACCCGGTCAACGGAAAATAAGATTCACTTTCCATCGCCACCTGAAGAACCCAACATTAAACAAAAGGGAGATTCAAGTCTCAACATCTTCCCTCTCTTGTAATTGGAGTGTAAATCCATTGTAATCTTTCAATTGATTCAAGAAAATTTTACAAGGAGCCCTATTCTCCCGTCAGACAGGGGACGCAGAGCAAGTGTGCTCGAACCTCGAAATAATTCTCCCGTGTTTGTAATTGCTCATCTCTCTCTCTCTCTCACTTGTGTTTATATATCTTATATTCATTATCTCTTTATATGCTTGATATATTTGTGCTTGATTGAATTGTTGGCCCAGAGGCCTTCCACTCTAGTTTTGATGATGATTAACTCATGTAGTTATGTTTACTAATAATCTTGTGATGTTTAGTTTTAGATCTTTAACCAAGATATTTAGTAGGTGATTAGGTTCAACAAAGATGTTTTAGAAGCTTTCACATGGTGATTCAAGAGCCCGAGCATCAAGTTCATAATCTAGCACTCGTTAGAGTCAAGCTCGGTGGATCACGGTTTGGATCGAGTCGACTTGGAGACGGCGCTCTACAAGAAGACTTCGGTACATAGTTTAGTTTATGTTTTAAATCCATTTGTAAAGATTAGATAGTGTGGTATGCTCAAGTTCGCAACACACACGTTTCACGTTTTGGTTTTGGTTTAACCGATCTTGGTTTTCATGAATAGATAACATCAATACAAGTTTACATTGTTTAAATGTATATTAGATATGTTCTATATACATGTATGCTTCATATCTTAAACAAACTTATTTTGATATACCTATTCATGTGTTTGGAGTTTTGTGTTTTAACAAAACATATTTTCGGATTTAAAGTCAAAAATAATGATATATATATCCTTTATGTATATTGGATTATATCCATATACAACATGCCTAAAAGTTATTTCATATCATGTTTTTGTATTTGGATGAGTTTTGGACAAAACAAATTTTCAAATCAAAAATCCAAGTTTTGGAAAATACGGATTTTGGTTTTCGGCAAAATTTTCATAACACAAAATGAGTTCAAAATGTTTGTAACTTGGTTTGATTTTTACTCAAACAAGTTTGTATTTCAAATATCTTGCAAGAACTTATTTTTGTGAAATTTTAGAAGTTTTATGGGATTTATTTTGTATTTAAAAACCTTGTTTTTAATTCCCTTATTGCAGCCTGCCAGGCTCTGGCGGTCGACCGGAACGGTCGACCGGACCAGGAGCCAGTCAACCGTAGCAGTCGACCGGATGTGCACAAGAATGTACACTTGGCCGTATCAGTTGGCCGGTCGACCGACTGAAGGCAACCCACTCTCGGGTTGCCCCGGTCGACCGGGCGGTCAACGGCCAGAGAGTCGTTGCTCTCTGGTTCAGAGCCCAGTCGACCGGGGTGGTCGACCGGAAGGCTCAACGGTCAGTTTATAGACCGTTGGCCGGTCGACCTGCCGGTCGACCGGAAGGCCAATTCTGGCCTAGTCAGCAGCCAACGGCTAGTTTTTAAAGGGGTTAATAAATACCCCCATTTGAGGGCTGATTTGGTTAAGATTTTGAAGAAAAAATTTCTCCCATCTACAAGTGTTTTATACAAGTTTTCAAAAGTGTTTTTAGAGCCAAAAAGGATTCATCTTTATTTGTTTTGAAGGGTTGGAAAAATCAAAGAAAATTGGATATTTGGGGTATTGCTTTTGATCTTCATTTCAAAATTATTCTAGTTGTTTTCCCAAGCATTTTCTTTGAGTTTTTAATTTCCAAACTCTTTGTTTTCCACACTTGAGCTATATCCTATCTATAGGATCTTTATTTTGTGAGAAAATTTGGTTTGTGGTCTTTTGATCACTAAGTTATAAACCCTCCTACTTTGTGTTATCCCTCTTGTGTAGAGGTTGATTGTGGAGTGATGGTTGGCTCCCTCTAGTGAGAGGTGGAGATTGAGTTTGTATCCCTCTTAGTGAAGAGGTGGATTGTGGTTGTTTGGCTAAGTGCCTACCCTCTTGTGTGAGGTGGTGTTTGTGTTGCTTCTAGTGAGAGGTTGTATTGGTTGAGAGAGGAGTTGTGTACTCCCGGTTGTAGTTGCCCCAAACCTCAGTGAAGGTTCCCTGTGTGGGAGTCCTGTGTGGACAAGTTAGTGGATTCGAAATCCTTCTGTGTGAAGGCGGGGACGTAGAGCAGTGGCTCGAACCTCGAAACAAATCTTGTTGTTTGCGTTTGATCTATTGACTCTCTCTCTCTCTCTCTTTTATTTATGCCTTGCATCATTCATATTGCTCATTCATATATTATATGCTTGACTTGTTTGTGTGTGCCTCACTTGTGCTTAACCACGAGAGCTTCATATAGCGCCTCAACTCTTATTCAGAGGAATCAAGAGGAGTTAGTCCAGAGCCCTTCACCGGGAATTCGGCTACAGTCGTTGGTTGCATTAAGTGTAGTTGCAATTAGTTTTTAAATTCCGCATTTAGTTCATTAGATTAGCCGTACACCTATTCACTCCCCCTCTAAGTGTACCTACAATTGGTATCAGAGCCCACGCTCCTGATATTTTGTTTAACCACCTAGGAGTGTGATCTTGATTTGCTAATCTTTATTTGCATTTGCACACATATTGTTTACACACACTCATGGATTGCTTGTCTCCTCCCATGTTTGATGTCTCCAATATTGACATGTGAAAATTTAGGATATCCATGTATCTAAAAACCCTAGGTTTGCATGTTTTTCTTGCCGCTACCAAGAAATCCTATCTTGGTAATAGCAATCATATAGAGGCCAATGCACGAGCCCTTGAGGCACTTAGAAGCACGCTAAACGAAGAATATCTTATGATTGTTTCTAACTGTGATTCCGCCTTTGCAGTGTGGAACACGTTGACTTCCTCCAAGCTTCAATTGCCAATCCAAACGGAGGATGAATCTAGTGGAGAATCCAAGCAACAATACTACATGATCCAAGAGAATGACTCCCTTGAGGTATATTTGGAATCTCAATTAGATGGTGATAATGCTAGTTCTTTTTCTAATGATTATGTTGATCCAAATGCTTTGAATGAAGAACTTTCTATTGTGTGTGAAAAATTATTAGAAAAATATAATCTTTTGAAAAAGAAGACTTTTGCATTAAATAAAGAAAATGAAAATTTGTCTTCTAGACTTGACTTGGTTTTGCAAGAGAAAGTGGAGATTTCTAATGAAAGGGATTCATTGAAATCTAAACTTAAACTTGCCCTAAAAGAAAATGAACTTTTGAAAAATAAAAATGATTGTGAAATAATTTTGAAGAAAAATGAAAACTTGTCTTCAAGAGTTGACTTTGTTTTAAAAGAAAATGATTCTTTGAAAAACAAAATTACTTCTATTTCAAAGGATTTAGAAGTTTGTTTAAAAAAAAATGAATCTTTAAAAATTGATATTGATTCACATGTTTGCCATGCTAGTGTAGCGTCACTTTCTAACTCACCTATTGCATTCTCCACTTCTTCTATAATTGAAAATGATATAAATTTGTTAAAGAAGAATATGGATTGTTTGGGCTTCACTTTGAGTCATTGTGCCATGAATCACTCACGTTTGGAATCCATGTTTCGCAAGAAACAAATTCCATATATGCATGCACACCATACACGGCATACACATGCTTCGCACATTCATGCACACAACACTATGTATGCTCAGAGTACACTTGTACACATTGTGGACATAAGGGCCACCTTGCTAAGTTTTGTTATGATCGTATACATGATTCAAATTTAGCAACTAAATTTATTTGAGTTAGGAAAGGTGCTAACCTCCATGGACCGAAAAGAGTGTGGGTACCAAAGACCACCCCTATGCTATTTGATGTAGGTGTGGGCTCTCGCATGACGTGAGAGCAATGGTGCCTTGAGGTGTTCCGAGCTTAAAGAGTACAATTTGGATGCATCACTTTCAAGGGGAGTTTAGTGGGAGGACCACCTTGTTTTGGAGACATGGAGAGTTGCCCTCATGGTTTTGGTAACTATCCCTTACTCCTCATTTATTGTTTACATGCTTTCATACTATTCATTTTTAGTATGTTTTGATGTTTATTGATTAGTATGTCATATGCCATGATGCTTAGATTAGTGATATACATAATTAGTATTTGAGACACCCATGTTTATATGGATTTATATCTTTGTGTTCTCACATTTGTTTTAATTAATGTGTATGTCCTAGATCTATGCATGTGCATATACATAATGATCATATGTATGATTTTAAGTTTTGTTTTGATGCTTCATGTTTTGATTACTTGTTTAGATGTTAGTTTTCATTAAAACTAGGATATATACTTGTACATGTAGTGAGTCACAAATAGACTATTATATGTTTGTGCTTGAACGCTCATTTGTACTCATTAGATGTACTAGTATAGTCTAGTTTTGATGATTCATACATTTAACTTGTATTCCCCATTTTACATGTTTTTCATGTTTATATTTTTAACTTCATGTATATGTCCATCTTGTCTAAACTATTGATTATACATATACATCCTTGAGCTACGTGCCTTCATGCATATACCTTTGTGGACTCGTTTATATTTGGATATGTATGTATATTTTAGTTTGTACATATACCTTGAAGATTTCTAATTTTGATGATTTTCATGTTTTAAGGAATTTCACTTTGAGCTTGATTGCATAGTTTCATGATAATGTGTTTGACATAACTATTACACTCACTTTACTTATTGGTTTCTCATGGTTTTGTTTCCATGAGTATGATATGGGCTATATAGATTTTGAGTGTTTAATGTTCATGTGATCTACATGTTTTTTCATGAAATATAATTTTGTTTTATTCCTTACTTGAAGGATTTCGTACTAGTTTATAAGTTTTTCATATAACTAGTTCGTATTCTTCATTATGGTAGAGTTTTTCAAACATACAATATTTTCAAACCTATTTTTGAAAACCCCTACCCATTTAAGGGTGGTTTGTTGGGCGACCATGCCTTGTATGCTTATTATTGAAAATCATTTTAAACATGTGCATGAATGGGTGGTAGGAAATATGAGTTATACACTTGATTCTAATTATAGTTTCAATTGGTATCATTGGATCTTTTCAATTGGTATCAATATTGACATTTTTTTGTATACTCATATATATGTTTTTATATATGTATGCTTACACTTCAAATAGTATCAATTTCGATTGCTATCTAATTTTTCATACATATATATATGCTTTATTTGTGCTTACTATATCTCTATATCTTTTGAGCACAAATTTTGGTTATGCTAAGCTTGATTTTTAATGCATATCATATTTCAATTGATTAGTTTTCAATTGGTATCCTTATACAAGCTTATGCATCATTTTATTTGGTATTTCATAAAGGGGGAGAAAATTCGTATTTTCATCTTTCAATTGGTGTGTTTTCCTTTAGTATTCTACTCCCACACTTTATGATGAAAAATGATTGAAAATTAATATTAATTTTAATTTAGTATCATATGTTCCAAATAATAAATACTTACAATTGGTATCTAGATTTTCTATTTTGTTTAACCTACAATTGGTATCAAAAATGAAATCAAGATTTTTTATTTTTTTCTTACAATTGGTTTCTTCAAACATTTGTTTGATGTACCTTCAATTGGTATGTTTTATTTATTTTATTGATATCATGATGAAGAAAACAATAAAAATAATGAAATTGATATATTTTTTCCTACAATTGGTATCATAAAGTTTTTGTTTTGATTTCACCCCTTATTGATATTATTTTTGTTTAAGACAAAACGAGGAAGAATATGTTTTCTTTGACCCCTTTGTTGATGATTGACAAAAAAGGGAAGAAGTATTTGAGTTTATATGCATACTTTTATGTTAAAAAATACACCAACAGGGTATGACACCCTTGTAGTCGAGCAAGGCGGAGGAGGGCCGATTGAACTAGTATTTTAATAAGGATGAGGGCCGATTGGACTAGTATTTTAATAAGGATGAGGGATGAGGGCCGATTGGACTAGTATTTTAGTATTATTCATTTTAACCAATTTTATACTAATTAAAACATATATAACAAACATATACAAATAAAAGAACGTATAAAATTGGTTAAAATGAATAATACTAAAATACTAGTTCAACCGGCCCTCATCCCTCATCCTTATTAAAATACTAGTCCAATCGGCCCTCATCCCTCATCCTTATTAAAATACTAGTCCAATCGGCCCTCATCCTTATTAAAATACTAGTTCAATCGGCCTTCTCCGCCTTGCTCGACTACAAGGGCGTCATACCCTGTTGGTGTATTTTTTTTATATGCATGTTTTCATATTGGTATCAAGAAATATTTATGTTTTATGTTTTTTGATATTGGTATCAAGAGTGATGAATACTAGTATCTAGAAACATAGTTTTTTTTATTGGTATTGTTTTTTTATTGGTATTAAGAGCATTATTTACATAGTTTGTCTTTTATTGGTATCAAGAGCATTATTTAAGAACTTGTTTATGAAAAGAAGAAATAATTTATTTTGGTATCAAAAGCTTGTTTTATACATGTAATTTTGGTATCAAGAGCTTGTTTTATGCATGATGATGCATTTCATGTTTGGTATCAAGAGCATGTTTTTTTATTTGGTATCAAAAGCATGTTCATTTCATTGTTTTATGCATGTCTATGCATATTCATGTTTAATATTCATTACATATCTTTTTTTTTATTGCTATGCATGAGTTAAGGGGGAGCTTCTTTGAAGCTTAACTTTAATCCATGCATATATAACTCCATGAGTTTTGTCATCATCAAAAAGGGGAGATTGTTGGCCCAGAGGCCTTCCACTCTAGTTTTCATGATGATTAACTCATGTAGTTATGTTTACTAATAATCTTGTGATGTTTAGTTTCAGATCTTTAACCAAGATATTAGTAGGTGATTAGCTTCAACAAAGATGTTTTGGAAGCTTTCACATGGTGATTCAAGAGCCCGAGCATCAAGTTCATAATCTAGCACTCGTTGGAGTCAAGCTCGGTGGATCACGGTTTGGATCGAGTGACTTAGAGACGGCGCTCTATAAGAAGACTTCGGTACATAGTTTAGTTTATGTTTTAGATCCATTTGTAAAGATTAGATAGTGTGGTATGCTCAAGTTCACAACACACACGTTTCACGTTTTCGGTCTTGGTTTAACCGATCTTAGTTTTCATGAATAGATAGAATCAATACAAGTTTACATTGTTTAAATGTATATTAGATATGTTTTATATACATGTATACTTCATATCTTAAACAAACTTATTTTGATATGCCTATTCATGTGTTTGGAGTTTTGTGTTTTAACAAAACATATTTTCGGATTTAAAGTCAAAAACAATGATATATATATATATATATATCCTTTATGTATATTGGATTATATCCATATACTACATGCCTAAAAGTTGTTTCATATCATGTTTTTATATTTGGATGAGTTTTGGACAAAACGAATTTTCAAATCAAAAATCCAAGTTTTAGAAAATACGGATTTTAGTTTTCGGCAAAATTTTCATAACACAAAAAGAGTTCAAAATGTTTGTAACTTGGTTTGATTTTTACTCAAACAAGTTTGTATTTCAAATATCTTGCAAGAACTTATTTTTGTGAAATTTTAGAAGTTTTATGGGATTTATTTTGTATTTAAAAACCTTGTTTTTAATTCCCTTATTGCAGCCTGCCAGGCTCTGGCGGTCGACCGGACCAGGAGCCGGTCGACCAGACGCGCACAAGAATGTGCACTTGGCCGTATCAGTTGGCCGGTCAACTGACTGAAGGCAACCAACTCTCGGGTTGCCCAGGTCGACCGGCCAGAGAGCCGTTGCTTTTTGGTTCAGGGCCCGGTTGACCGGACGGTAGACTGGAAGGCTCAACGGTCAATTTTTTGACCGTTGGCCGGTCGACTGGCCGGTCGACCAGAAGGCCAATTCTGGCTTAGTCAGCAGCCAACGACTAGTTTTTTAAAGGGGTTATAAATACCCCCATTTGAGGGCTGATTTGGTTAAGATTTTGAAGAAAAAAATTCTCCCATCTACAAGTGTTTTATACAAGTTTTCAAAAGTGTTTTTACAGCCAAAAAGGATTCATCTTTATTTGTTTTGAAGGGTTGAAAAAATCAAAGAAAATTGGATATTTGGGATATTGCTTTTGATCTTCATTTCAAAATTATTCTAGTTGTTTTCCCAAGCATTTTCTTTGAGTTTTTGATTTCCAAACTCTTTGTTTTCCACACTTGAGCTATATCTTGCTATCCTATCTATAGGATCTTTATATTGTGGGAAAATTTGGTTTGTGGTCATTTGATCACTAAGTTGTAAACCCTCCTACTTTGTGTTATCCCTCTTGTGTAGAGGTTGATTGTGGAGTGATGGTTGGCTCCCTCTAGTGAGAGGTGGAGATTGAGTTTGTATCCCTCTTAGTGAAGAGGTGGATTGTGGTTGTTTGGCTAAGTGCCTAATCTTGTGTGAGGTGGTGTTTGTGTTGCCTCTAGTGAGAGGTTGTATTGGTTGAGAGAGGAGTTGTGTACTCCCGGTTGTAGTTGCCCGAAATCCTCAGTGGAGGTTCCCTGTGTGGGATCCTGTGTGGACAAGTTAGTGGATTCGAAATCCTTCTGTGTGAAGGTGGGGACGTAGAGCAGTGGCTCGAACCTCGAAACAAATCTTGTTGTTTGCGTTTGATCCATTGACTCTCTCTCTCTCTTTTATTTATGCCTTGCATCATTCATATTGCTCATTCATATATTATATGCTTGGCTTGTTTGTGTGTGCCTCACTTGTGCTTAACCACGAGAGCTTCATATAGCGCCTCAACTCTTATTCAGAGGAATCAAGAGGAGTTAGTCCAGAGCCCTTCACCGGGAATTCGGCTACACTCGTTGGTTGCATTAAGTGTAGTTGCAATTAGTTTTTAAATTTCGCATTTAGTTCATTAGATTAGCCGTACACCTATTCACCCCCCTCTAGGTGTACCTACATGAATATATGCTTGGGATTGTTTGCTCACACTTGCATTCAATTAAGAGAGCCATGTGACACATCAACTCTTAATCTAGAGGAATCTTGAGGAGATAATCTAAAGCCCTTCATTGGAAATTTGGTTACACTCTTGTGTTATATTTAGTGTGTCAGCTTAATAGTTTTTAATTTCGCATTAGTTTGCATTAGATTAGCTTGTCACCTATTCATCCCCCCTCTAGGTGACCTACAAGTGGTATCAGAGCTTGGTGCTCTTGATTTGGGTCTAACAATCTTGAATTAAAGATCCTCATTTAGCTAATCACAATATTTGCATATACACGCATATGGATTTCATGTCACCTTCTATGTTTGACATTCTTAACCTAAAAAATTGGAACGTTAAGATGTCCATGTACCTCAAAGCTATAGGAATTCATGTTTATCTTGCCACCATTAAGGATTCATACTTTAGTAATGGAAAGTATCTTGAGGCTAAATCAAAAGCCATCCATGCTATAAAGAGTACCCTAAATGATGATTATTTATCTAGGGTGTCTAACATTGAATCGGCTTTTGTAGTATGTAATATTATTTTCTCTCTTAGGGAATAAACGCCAAATGAAAAAGAGAGTGACTCGGATGATGGAAGTGGCACTTCTAACATGTGCTACATGGTCCAAAGGGATGACCTCCTTGAGATAACCTCCGAATCCGAGCTTAATGAATATGTTGACATGCCATATGATGAGCTTGCTTTATTTTGTCAACAACTTCTTGAAAAATATGGTTTGCTTAAAATGGAAAATAAAAGATTGAAAAATGAAAATGATTGCATTTTAAAAGAAAAATATTCTTTTCAAAATAAATTTGAAAGTGTTTTAAAAGAAAATGAATTTTTGAAAAAGAAAATTATTTTGTGGAAAAGGATAAGGAAACTATTTTACATGAAAATAACTCCTTGAAAAAGAAAATTATTTTGGAAGAAAAATAAAAATTTTCTAAAAAGAAAAAATTGTTGATTCTCATGCTTCTTATGTTACTTCTTCTAAAATTAAAAAAGATATTTATACATTGAAGAAGAATATTGATTGTTTGGGCTCCACTTTGAGCCAATGTGCATTTAAACACAATAGATTAGAATTTATATTTCGCAAGAAATAAATTCTACATGTTCATGGACATAGCCCACGACATAAACCTCATGTACATCATACTCATACACATCATTCACATATGTATGCTAGAGTGTACAAATGTACACATTACGGCCGCAAAGGCCATTTAACAAAATTTTATTTTAATAGAATAAATCATTTAAATTTTGTAAATAACCCCCGTGAACCCAAAAAGAAATGGGTACCAAAATTCCCACTCCTTGTATTTGAATAGGTGTGGCTCTCACAAAACATAAGAGAGTTGGTGCCTTGGTGGTGGATGCATGTGAAGTTAGATGGACATACCCAATTGATACATCGCTATCAAGGAAGTTTGGTGGGAGGACCACCATGGTTTGGAGACTTAAAAGACAGTTCATATAGTTTGATAACTATCTCTAAACTCCCATTTTTGTTTATATGCTTTTACATTGATAATTCTTTTTGCATATTGTAGTTTTAATGCTCATTATGTTAAATGCAATGTTATTAGACGTGTGATATACATAGATAGTATTTGAGATACACTTATATTTATATGGATTCATACTTTTGTGTTCTCACTTTAGTTTAACTACTATGTATATATTAGTTCTAAAACACGTGCATTTAGCCTAATGATCATGGTTGTTTTATGCTTCATGTGGTGATTACTTGTTTAGATGTACTTTTTATTAAAACTTGTATTTATACTTGTACAAGTAGTGAGCTACACTAATTATTATATGTTTGTACTTCATTGCTCATTTGTACTCATTACATGTACTTGTACTAACATAGTTTTGATGATTCTTGTATTTATACTTACTTTATCTATTTTTGTACATGTTTAGCTTCAGAATATGTTATTTTTGTCTAAAACTAATAGATATACATGTATATTCTTGATTCACTTGCTTTCATGCAAAATTCTATTATGAACTCGTTTGTATTTGGGATATGTATGTATACTTTTAGTTTCGACAAAACATACATATACCTTGAATATTTTGAGGAAAATTTTAGTTTTGATGATTTTCATATTTTTGATAAAAGAATTTCATGATTGTTTTGAGCCTTTACTGTTTATTTTCTTGAATATGCTCTTAATATGATTCTTGTGCATACACATTTGTTTTGCTTACTCATGTCCTTGTGAGCTAATTTTTGTGCTTTATAGATCTTGAGTGATAATTTTTGTGTATTTAGCATGCTTCATGGGATATATGATTTGGTTTTATGTTTTGAAAGATTTTTAACTAATATTTAAAAAATTACTTTAAACTAGTTATCTATTCTTCACTTGGCAGCGTTTTCTATCTAAAATTACTTTCAAAATCTTATTTTTGAAAACTTCTACCCTTTAAGAGCCGTTGGATGGGTGGCCATGTCTTGTATACCTTTACATTGAAAATCTATTTAAACATGTGCATGAATAGGGTGGTAGTTATGAAATATACATGATTTTAATGAAAATTCATTTTTATATACTCATATTTGTTTTCTTATATATATGTATTCTTCAAATTTCAAGTGGTATTTTCAACATACATATATATGATTTATTATGCTAAGCTTAAAAATGTTAATTCTTTATAGCACAAATTATTTCATGATAAACTTGATTTAGTTCTTAATATCAATTGTTTTTCAATTGGTATCATATACAAGCTGATGCACTATTTTAAAAGGGGAGAAAAGGTTCTTTAAAAACTTAAAATGATTTCACAATATTTCTGTTTTCCTACAAGTGGTATTCATATTGATGTTTACCTACAAAATAATGTTTATGTTTACCTACAATTGGTACATTTGCTTTGCCACCTACTAAGTAGTATATAAAAATTTGTTTTGTTGGTAAATTTGTTTTAAATTGATACTAAAATTTGTTTTAGAAAAAAAGGTTTTCAAAATGTTTTTGAAATGTATTGTTCATATGTAAGGGGAGCTTAATATCTCCTCTATGTATAGATTCATATTGATTGTATTTTACATATTGAGGAGCTTGACCTCTCTTCTTTATGAGGTACACGTGTGTAGGAGGAGCTTAACATCTTGTTTCTATATTTGAACAAGTTTTGGAAAAATCGTATTTTTCATTAGAAGTTTGGTTTTTGAACAATACTGTTTTTAGTTTAAGGCTAACTTTCTATATCACAAAAATAGTTCAATATGTTTATAATATGTGCAGATTTTTTTATCACATATATTTGAATTTCAAAGTATTGATAAGAACTCATTTTTGTGGATTTTATGAAAATTAAATAAAATTTTTATGGGTTTTTAAGTTAGAGTTTTCAAGCCTTTAAAAACCCAGATTTGGGCTTCTCGCGGTCGACCGTGCCAAAAGTCGGTCGATCGCACAGGGACGTAGCCTGGCTTGAGGGCCGGTCGACCGAGCGGTCGACCGATCCATAGAGTTTACTCTCTGGATCTGACCTCGGTCAACCGAGCGATCGACCAGCCAGAGAGCAGTGCTCTCTGGTTCTAGCCTCGGTCGACCGATAGGTCTTTGACCTGGGTGCTGTCGATCGGTCGGTCGACCAGCAACCCTAACGGTCATAAAATATGATTGTTGACCGGTCGACCGGCCGGTCGACCGACAGGCCAATCTGCCCCCAACGACTAGTTTTCTGATGCCTCTATAAATGGGACTTTTGGCCAGATTTTTGGGTAAGATTTTTAGGCTGTTTTCTAGAGCTCTTCTCCAGAGTTTCTAAGCAAGTTTTTAGAGCTTCAATTCCATATCAAAAGAAAGTTTACCAAGAGTGTTCTCTTGTGTTTTAAAAAGATTTCTTGAGTTTTTCTTCCAGAAATCTATTTTGTTTTCTCACACAAACTTGAGCTATTCGTTGCTATATCAATCCTCTAGGGATCCTTATTTGTGAGAGTTGTTTTTGTGATCAAGAGAAGTGATCACAAGTTTCATTCTTGTATTGTGAGGAGTTGTGGAGGTTATGACCTCGGTGAAGAGTGTTTTGTGGTGATCAAGTGAAGTAATCACCAAGTGTTCCAACTTGTGATTGGAAAAGTTGTAAGAGGTGTGGCCTCAGCAAGCTAGTGTGCTTGCGCGTATTGTTCTTACGGGAACAAGTGAGGGACTTGCGGGTCTAAGAGTTCTTGAGGAAGCTCGTTATAGGTGTCGCAGCACCGAGTGATCTTGCGGGATTGATTCTAGTGGAAATCCTTCATAATGTTGAAGGCGGGGACGTAGATCAAGTGTGCTCGAACTTCGAAACAATTCTCTCGTGTTTGTGATTGCTAATCTCTCTCTCTCACTTGTTTTTATATATCTTGTATGCTTATATTATTTATCGCTTTATATGCTTGATATATTTGTGCTTGATTGAATATATGCTTAGGATTATTTGATCACACTTGTATTCAACCAAGAGAGTCATAGTGGCACCTCAATTCTTAATCTAGAGAAATTTTGAGGAGATAGTCTAGAGCCCTTCACTAGGAATCCGGCTACACTCTTGTGTTATACTTAGTGTATTAGCTTAATAGTATTTAATTCCGCATTAGTTTGCATTAGATTAGCTTGTCACCTATTCACCCCCTTAGGTGACCTACACAAGCTTTACTCTCATTCCTCCATGAAACTTTCCTATCCTCTCAGTTACATAAAGAAAAATGAAAATTACATAAAAGAAAATTAAAAACCTAAGTTACAAATTATAGAACAGCCTAGCCTATACTCTCTGCTGAATCGTTTTCCCGGTCTCAGTATTTGCAGGTATTTATAGTGAAAATGTAATAGGGGTGTCTGAAGATAGGGGAGCAAACGCTCCCTCATATCTTACCAGAATGCGACGGATCTGCGGCTTTTGTCGCAGATCCATGGCCAGGATGTGGCCAAAATGGCCACATCCTGGGAGCAGATCTTTTTCATGATTTGTTTCGTCTGTTTATACAATTAGTTTCTCGATTTGAGCTCTGGATTTGATGATATCAGTGTTGATCTACAGTTAACCGAAATGGATTCATAAAAATTCGAATTTAACCAATTTTCATTTGGTGTTATCTCTCTGATTTGCTCTGATTTTCAAATGAACATTTTCCCTTATCTTTGATTTTGATTTAGTCTGAATTTTTGTGGGCTTTTGGACTCATTTTCTCTTCCATCTCCTTTAGTAAAGGCCCAGTAAATAATTAGAAAAGAAAGATAATTAAATAGCAGAGTTTATTAAACAATAAATATGGGAATGTGATGATAAATATGCAATATCAGTGATCGATCATATCCCCACACCTATCTTTTGCTCGTCCTCGAGCAAAACAAATAAAAAGTAAAACAGATTTAACCTAGTCTAACTCACTTCGTAAGAATCACGGTTACACTTAGCATGTACAACAAGCCGTTAAACCTCTAGGTTATCCCTAGAGGACGAGTTTTGTCTTGTGAGGGTTTTAAGTGGATTACACCCACAAAATCTATAAAGAAATAGAAACAAAATGTTGGTATTTTCGAAAAGCATTTTGAAAAGGAGAGAAATTTTTTTAAATATTATTGTAAAATTTCAAGTAATCTATAAGTTATAGGAAAATCGAATTTTTCATTTTTAAACTTAATCTCTATTCAAAAACTTGTTATCAATCATGGTAAGGAGTCAAACTGTATTTCTCATCTAGTCTATTATTTTGCCCTAAGTCATACGCATCTGTTTGTGACAGTGAAATTTTGACTAGGAATTCTTTAACTCTAACTCTTATGCCTTATTTTTTTATTTTTAATGGTATTGTCTCTTAATTCTATTAGGCTTTCTAATCTGCTCATGTAACGAGTCTTAGATTGGTGACTCCCAAACCGGACGGCCTTAGTGCACCAGGTGAGAAAACACGCCAAGGACTTAAAGACTCAAGCAAAAAAGGTCACAAAACTAAGGTGTTTTTTTATTTATAAGATGGACCGCTTTTAGGCGTGAATATTTATGCTTTATGAGGCACAAAAACCTTGTTTAATTAGAGATTTTATTATATATACATGTATAAGTCATAAAATCTTTATTTTTGAACCCTAAGTGTGTAAATATATAAAGTATGCATATTTCATCAAGGTAAAAGTCAAGACTAGATTACTTTTTCAAATTTTCTGCTTAACCCTAGAAATCAAACAAATAATCTTATTTTGACCAAATATAAGAAATCCTAATTATAATTCTCATATTCCTTAAAATTAACTTAATTTCTTACAAAAAATAGATCAAATATTGTTTCTATTTTCAAAAAAATTTTAAAAGCAAAAAAAAATGTTTTTTTTAAAGAAAACCTAAGTTATGTTAGAACCCTTCCCCACTCCTGTCTCATGCATTGTCCTAAATGTATAAAAGAATGCGTAAATACATGAAAAAAAAGAAAGGGAAGGATAATGTTACCTCAAGGTGATGGTCGGATTGGGCTAAACGTTGCTACCCAATCAAGATAATGTGGTGATTCATGAAATTCACCTTTATTGACCTCTTTTTCATATATATATTTATAATCCCCAATATGAATAGGATCATGCAAGATCCTATCATGAAAATTATTCCCTTTACGTGACTAATCTTGGAATATCATCAATGAGTCATCATGGTCTATACCTATATCCAACAAAAGAATGTGATTTCATGAAATGGTTGACTTGGGTTCAAGAGTGAAAGGTTAGGGAACCATTACTCTAACTCGAGAAAATTAACTTTGGGTTCAAGAGTCAGTTTTGATTCAAAAGTTGAGTCCAAATCAAAGAATTTAATTTCACATTCTTTTCCCATCATTAAAGTGTGACTATCCAAAAGAGGTGATTTAATTTTAAAATCTATGAATACAGGAATCAATGTTGGCTCGAGAAATGGGTCCAACTTGGGTATGGATACCGGTGTCAACATAGATTCAAAAATTATAATTGAATCACAAAGTTGTGGGTCAGCGTCACATTCATGTTCAAGTTTAATTCATTGAAATAAAAACTTGCCAATTTGTCAATGAGTTGATATCAGTCAAGTTTAAGATTTTGTGATGAAATTGAATCTTTTTCAAAGTCTACAAGACATCATGATTCTTTATTCCTATCAATATGGTTAGAAAAATCAGGAATGATCGAAAATATTTTAGGTAGAGTTTTCTTATTCTTATCTTTTACTATGTTGATCAAACAATTCATTTGTACTTCTAGCCTATTGATAGATTGAAAAAAATCATTTTCGGACTGAATCAGGTTCTTCTTCTTATTGTGGGACTTGAAAAATAGAGTAAGGATCTTGGATTTGAAAGTTTTATAGGAATTGTGAGTCCATCATTTTCAGCTTTTAATCTTGGGACTCAATGATGACTTCTATACTCTTAGTCACCTCAGATTCTTCTTCTATGGGTTGATCATGACTAGAAACATTTGAAACTGAATATTGAAATGGTGGTTGACAATATGACTTGAGGAAATTGTATCCCCATTGACTATGTGAAGAGTAGTGACGATTGTTTCAGTTTTGTTCATAATATTGTGACTAGGACATGTATTGATTCGGATAAGACCAATCTGATATGCTTGGTTGGTTAAAGTTATGATATACTTGGCTGGTAATATCCGAGTCAAAAGAGGTCGGGGTGAAGTATGGATCATTATATGCATAAGAATAATTGTGATTATAATTCATATCACCAATATGTCAAAAAAAAAACAATCAAACAAACAAGAATCTAGCCTAAGTTAGGGTAGACCTTAAACCTAGATGATTCCTAACTGGTTAGACTATCCACAGGGGATATATTGCAGAATCTGACCACAAGTTAATCGGCCAGGTAGGGGCAAGACCAGTGGGAGGTATCCGTGCCTAAGTAATGGCCTAATTATGCCAAATCACTGTTCTTCAAGGTTTTGCCTCTCAATACCCAATCTTTGACATCGATTTGTCAAGAGTCAAATTCTAATCGGCTTTCCCCTAGGTCAGTCTCCTATTGAGTCCAAGATGTCCCTAGGGCCAACGTCTACTCAATTTTAAGTTAGGCTTGGGTTAGAGAGTGAGGAGATTGTTTATGGGCTAAGGAAGGGTAATGACTTTCCCACCTTATCTTGTTTAAGGATATGTCCTTAATTCAGTTTAGTACAGTGTATAAGTATATAGCAAAAAGTAGCACTCAAGCAATATTTCATACAAGAATGAACCTTATACTAAATACTATGTACACATTCCTTGACTCCAACACTCTTCAACAGTAAATTGAAAATGTAACGAAAAAGACGTGTGCCTAAATGCAAGTCTAAACATTTTTTAGCATTTATAAGCAACAATTTACTGTTGAGGTTAGAAAAATATGTACATTGAGTTAAATAAGAAAATAAATAGCTGTAGATATTTAAACTTTACAATTCAACCAACCTGCAAAAAAATACAGGTTAGTAGTTCACTCAGATTGCGTTGGGAACGCGAAAAATCTGAGGGCTTCTGGCCTCTACTTTCTTAAGCAGAGTGCAAGGCCACTTATATGTCCACTGCAGCAAAAATTTTCTTGATGTCTCCTCCTGTACACTAGAACATAGAAAAAAGTTAACCAAAATAGAAAATTAAGAAGAGTTACTTATCGTCCCTCCCCAACAATGACGCCAAAATTTTTATTGAGTGAAGACCTGCACAAAAAATACAGAATTTCAGAACTTAAGAATAGATAATGCAAGCTATTCAATTCTACCGCGATAGCAAGTGGCTATGCGGGTCGTGATTCATAAGGAGGGACTTGTAATGGAAGCGTGTTGTAAGTTCTCTTTTAATTCACTTAAAATGGTTAAAAGTTCTTCTCTTGTTTTTGTAAAGAAAATAAAAAAGAATTTTTTGTCAAGCTAAGAAGAAAGTTGTAGATAGAGAAGGTGGAGAAATGAAAAATAAATTTATACAAAGAAAGTGAAAATAGTGAAAAGAGTTGAGAGGTGGTGATGATGGTGATCTAAACTAAAAATTAAAAGAAAAAAAGAAAACCTAAAAGAACTTACTTACATCTTCCGATTTATGACTTACCGTGAATCTTTAGCAAAGACTTATCTCGTCTTGAAGACAAGCAAAGCATGAGAAAAAGATCTTTCCTGTTTCCAGACTTAAACTATGAATTAAAAAAACAAGCAGAAAATAAATAGAAACGGCTATCCATCACCATAATCCATCAAGGGCACTTGCAATGGCAAGGTATGTTCGATACTATAAGTTTCATTTGGATTATCATTAAAAACCGATAGAAGAATAGTAAGAGAAGAAGAAGAACATAAAACTGTAACTTTGATTCGATTCAAATAAAAATGGAAGAAAAGAAGAACTTACACCGGTTTCACCCTTAGTATAAGCTTCACTCTCATTCCTCCATGAAACTTTCCTCTCCTCTTAGTTACATAAATAAAATAAAAATTATATAAAAGAAAACTAAAAACCTAAGTTACAAACTACAGAATAACCTAGCCTATGCTCTCTGCTAAATTGTATCCCCTAGTCTCAGAATTTGCAGGTATTTATAGAAAAAATATAACGGGCCGGGGAAGGAGCGTCTGAAGATAAGGGGAGCAAACGCTCCCCCATATCTTACCAGAATGCGGCGGATCCGCGGATTTGCCGCGGATCCGAGGCAAGAATTGTCAGCAGATCTTTCTTATGATTTGTTTCGTCCGTTTACACAACTGGTTTCTCGATTTGAGCTCTGGATTTGATGATATCAGTGTTGATCTTCAACTAACCAAAATGGATTCATAAAAATTTGAATTTAACCAGTTTTTATTTGGTGTTATCTCTCTGATTTGCTCTGAGCTTCAGTTAAACATTTGCCTTAATTTTTAATTTTGATTTAATCTGAAATTTTGTAGGCTTTTGGGCTCGTTCTCTCTTCCATCTCTTTTAGTAAAGGCCCTGCAAATAATTAGACAAAAAATAATTAAATAGCAGAATTTATTAAATAATAATTATGAAAATGTGATGATAAATATGCAATATCAGTGATGATCAGCTACAAAAAGAAAGTGATTATAATAACTTCTTGAAGACAATTCAAATAATGAAGGATGAAGTCAAAAATATCAAACATGGTGGCCTTGTGTAAACTAGTATCGTAAAGTACTTTTCTAGTTCTTGAATATTGTATGTAATATATTTTGTACTTTTATAAAATTATTAATTTATGCGATAGTCGGGGCCAAAATTTTATATTAGGTTTCAAAAAGAAATTATTAGTTATTACGATAGATGAAAGTACACCTAGAGGGGGGTGAATAGGTGTATGACTAATCTAATGACAAATGATGCATAATTAAAAACTAATTGCAACACACTTAGTGTAACCAAAGAGCGTAGCTGAATTCTCGGTGAAGGGCTCTGGACTATCTCCTCTAAATTCCTCTAAATAAGAGTTGAGGTGCTACGTAAAGCTCTCTTGGTTCAACAGAAGTGAGACACACAAACAATACCAAGCATATATATGAATGAATATGATGCAATACAAGATATAAAAGAGAGAGTTTAGATATAGTGGATTAATCGCAAACACCGAGATATGTTTCGAGGTTCGAGCCACTGCTCTACGTCCCCGCCTTCACACAGAAGGATTTCGACTAATGCGTCCACACAGGACTTCCCACACAGGGAACTTCCACTGAGGATTTGGGTAATACAAATTAGGAGTACACAACTCCTCCTCCAACAAACACAGCCTCCACACAAGAGGCAGGGTACAACAACAATCACCTCTACACTTAGAGGGATGGGCACAACAATCACCTCACACTAGAGGGATACCAACATAACCTCCACAATCACCTCTACACAAGAGGGATACCAACAAATACAAGGAAGGTTACAACTCTTGGTGATCTCAAAGAGCACAAACTAATTTTCTCATAAAAATAAGAACCTATAGATAGGATAGATATGATAGCTCAAGTGTGAGAATGTAAGGTGTTAAAATAAATCACAAAGAAAAATACTTGGGAAACAACTAGAATAAGATAGAAATGAAGATCAAAATCAATATCCCAAATACTCTATTTTTCTTTGATTTTTTCAACCCTTTAAAACAAATAAAGATAAAATCTTTAGCCTAAAAAACTCTTTTAAAAACTTGTTGTTAAATACTTGTAAAGGTGGGAAAAATTGCTCTCTAAAAACTATCAAGAAACCAGCTTAAGAGATGGGTATTAATACCCTCTCAAAAATCTGCCCGTTAGCAGCCAGGAAAGGGCAAAACTGCCCTTCCGGTCGACCGGCCAACAGATATTTTTATGAACATTGTGCCTCCGGTCGATCGCTCAGTCGACCGGGGCCAGAACCAGAGAGCAGTGCTCTCTGGCCGGTTGACCGGGGCCAGATCCAGAGAGCAGAGCTCTCCGGACGGTCGACCGGCCCACTAGCCAAACAGGTTGTGCACGTTTGTGCACATCGGTCGACTTCTGCCTCGGTCGACCGTCCGGTCGACCGGCAGAAGGCAGGTCACATATTTTGGGGATTAAAAACTTGGTCTTTTTAATATCAATTAAATCCCATAAAATCACATAAATTCTACAAAAATAAGTTCTTATAAGATCTTTGAAATACAAATATGTGTGACTGAAATTCAACACATATTACAAACTATTTAAACCATTTTTGTGATATTTAAATTAAGCTTAAATACAAAATCGGCATTTTCCAAAACTTGAATTTTTGAAATGGAAAACCGTTTTCTCCAAAACACATATAAATACAAAAACGTGATATTGAAATAACTTTGAAGCATATTGTATATGGATAGAATCCATATACGTATAAGATATATATATATATATATATATATATATATATATATATATATATATATATATATATATATATATATATATATATATATATATATATATATATATACTATGTTTTTGATATAAAAACCAAAATAGGTTAAACTACAACAACTAAGGCATTTGTCCCAAGTATTTGGGGTAGGCTACATGAACCAAAAAGAATTACGGCGGATCAGGCACATGGATTAGCTTCTCCACTCATTCCTATCGAGCAATATGCCTTCACTAAGACCTTTGGCCTCTATATCTTATCGTATTACCTCCATCCATGTTTTCTTCGGTCTTCCCTGCGCTCTTTTAACTTGCCCTAAATTGATATGCTCTACTCGTCGGACTGGTGCATCTGTGGGTCTGCGTCGCACATGACCAAATCATTGCAGACGGTTTTCTCTCATATTCTCTTCTATAGAGGCTACATCTAAGCACGAATATCCTCATTTCTCACCTTATCTCTCCGCGTGTTTTCACACATCCAACGAAGCATGCGCATCTCTGCTACACTCATCTTTTGGGCATGATACTCTTTATAGCCGAACATTTTGTGCCATATAACAAAGCATACCTAATAGCAGTCCGATAAAACTTTTCCTTCAGTCATAACGGAATGTTATGATCACATAAAAACTCCTGTTGCGCTTCTTCATTTCAACCAGCCGGCTTGGATCCTATAGTGGACATCACTATCAATCTCCCCATTCTTTTAGATAATAGAACCCAAGTATTTAAAATGACTGCTCATTGGTATTTCTTATCCATCTAGTCTCACAATACTATAATCTTGAATTCCCTGTTTATTGAATTTACACTCCATATACTCTGTTTTGGCCCTACTTAATTTAAAACCTCGAGATTTTAGAGTTTGTCTCTATAACTCCAATTTGGCATTTACCCCAGCTTTTGTCTCATCAACTAAGACAATATCATCAGCAAATAGCATACACCACGGTATCTCATCCTGAATAGCTCTAGTAAGCTCATCCATCACTATGGCAAATAAGAATGGACTCAATGCTTGTTATGCCTCCACAAGTTCTGACATTTGCCACTACTCCATCATACATATCCTTGATTATGTCAATATATTTGATGGGACTCCCTTTTTCATCAATGTCCACCATAATACCTCTCTTAGCACCTTATCATAAGTTTTTTCTAAATCAATAAAGACCATATGCAAATTTCTCTTCCTCTCTCGAAATCGCTATATAAGTCGACAAAACAAATGAATAGCCTCTGTCGCCGATCACCCTGGCATAAACCCAAACTGGTTCTCTGATATAGTGACATTCCGCCTTAACCTGTGTTCAATTACCCTTTTCCAAAGCTTCATGGTGTGACACATGAGTTTTATTCCACGATAGTTTGAACAACTCTGAATATCACCCTTGTTCTTATAGAGAGGAACTAAGATATTCTTCCTCACTCATTTAGCATCTTTTTAGTTAGCTAGATCTTTTTAAAGAGGTTTGTCAGCCATTTCACACCTAACTCTTCTAAGCATCTCCATACCTCAATAGGAATTCCATCCGGGCCAACAGCTTTCCTTGACTTCATCCTCTTCAAGGCCTCTTTAACTTCAAATTTGCTAATTCTGCGTATATAATTATGGTTCATATACTAACACTGAATGATAAGGTCATCCAAATCTTGAGTAGAACTACCATTGAACAATTTATCAAAATATTCTCTCCATCTTTCTTTAATTTCTTCATCTCGAACTAAAAACCTTCTGATCCTTATCTTTAACACACCTCACAGTACATACATCTCTAGTCTTTCTATCCTGTATTCGAGCAATTCTATATATATCCTTTTCAACCTCTTTAGTGTCTAACTTCTCATACACTTCTTTGTACACTTTAGCTCTTGCATTCTGAACAGCTTTCGTAGACTCCTTCTTGGCTAGCTTATACCTCTCAAAGCTCACTCCATCACAATTTTTTTTCAAATCTCTATAAGAGTCTCGTTTGATCTTAATGGCGGCTTTTACCTCTTCATTCCATCATGATGTGTCCTTACATGGTGGAGCACCACCCCGTGACTCACAGAGTACATCTTTAGCTACTTTTTTAATGCAGCTAGCAATTTTGTTTCATGTTGTATTGGGATCATCTTGGACTTTCCAATCTGCTTCATGTACTACTCGATCTACAAAAACTCCTTAGTTACCTTCTTTTACCGCCACCACTTAATGTTAAGATCTAACTTATGTTTAATCTTTCTAAATCTCCTTCTAATCCGAACATCTAAAATTAAGAGTCTATGTTGGGTTACTATACTCTCACCCAGTACTACCTTACAATCTATACAACAACCTCTATCTACTTTTCTAGTTAAAAAGAAATCTATTTGGCTTGCATTTGATCCACTTCTAAAAGTGATCAAGTGAGACTCTCTCTTCCTAAACTAAGAATTCGCTATGATTAAATCATATGACAAAGCAAAATCTAGAATCAAGTTACCTGGTTCATTTTTTTTCCCAAAACCAAATCCTCCATGTACATGTGAACTTGAGCATAATCGAAAACCTTTCCCCAAAACCGAAAACTAAAATCAATAAACTTTAAACTTGTGAGTGTATGTGAACTTGAGCATATCAACACTATCTACATTTACACAAGATCTAAACATACTAAATTAAACACAAACCGAAGTCTTCTTGTCTCCAAGCCGACTCGATCCAAACACGATCCAACGAGCTTGACTCCAACCGAGTACTAGATGCGATCTTGACGCGCGAGCTCTTGAATCAACATGTGAAAGTCCAAAACTTCTTTGTTGAAGCTAAACACCTACTAATATCTTGGTAAATCACTGAAACTATTTAAACACAAAATTATTAGTAAACTATAACTATATGAGTTAATCATTATCAAAACTAGAGTGATGGGCCTCTGGGCCACCCCTTTTTGATGATGACAAAACTCATGGAGTTATATATACATGGATTAAAGTTAAGCTTCATAGAAGCTCCCCTTTAACTCATGCATAGCAATAAACATAAAGTTATGCAATGACTGCTCATAAATAAAACAACACATATATGCAATAAAATAAGAAAAGAAACATGCATATATAAAACTCTCAAAATTCTTCTCCCCCGTTTTGTATAAAATAAGGAATGAAATAAACATGCATAAACATGCATATATAAAACTTCAAAAATTCCTCTCCCCCTTTTTATCAAATCATCAACAAAGGGCATATATAAACTCAAAAAAAATTTCTCCCTTTTTTTGTCAAATCAAACAAGAAGGATATATATGCGATATATATTCATGAAGAGTAGAGACGTAAAGTTAATGCCCTTTGCATACATGCATTACATGAAAAAGAGATGATTAAACCCTAATCACATAACACATATTATACAATGTATAAAAAGTGATGTGAAGCTCCCTCTACACACGTGTAAGACATAGAGAAGATAGGTCAAGCTCCTCAATATGAGATACACTCAATATGAATTTATATATAGAGAAGATGTTAAGCTTCCCTTACATATAAGCAATACACATCAAAACACTATGATACCAATTAAAAAATTTATCAATTTATAATAAAGGTATACATCTAAAGATTATGATACCAATTTATGATACCAATAGAAAATAAACAAAACATTTTTAAGATACTAATTGAAAGTAAACAAAAATTTTAAGATACTAAAAAATACCAATTGAAAGTATCTTGATACCAATTTAAAATGTCTTGTAAATTTTTGATACCAATAGAAAATGACACAATGTACGTTTTTTATACCAATTCAAATATATATTATAGATATTGATACCAATTGAAAGTAAAAACCAATTGAAAATAGAAATCATATTTCTTTGGAAATACACTTATTTGACAATAAAGATACCAAATTGAGAATAATACCAATTTAAGATTATTGATACCAATATTGAAAATGTTAGCATATACCAAAATAAAGTATTTTTCATTATAAAGAGTGGCAGTAAGATACCAATTGAAAATAAAACCGATTGAAAGATAAAACATGTATTTTCTCCCCTTTATGAAATACAAATAAAAACAATGCATAAGCATGTATAAGATACCAATTGAAAAATAATTGACATTAAGGATTAAATCAAACTTAGCGTAAACATAATTTGTGCTTTAAGATGTAAAGATATTGTAAGCACAATCAAATTATATATATACATGTATGAAAAAGTAAATACCAATTGAAATTGATACTCTTTAGTTTGAAGCATACATACATAGAAAACACAAATATGAGTATACATACATAAAGATATCAATTGTGATACCAATTGAAAATATAATGAGAATCAAGTGTATAACTCATAATTACCTCCCTTTTCATGAACATGTTAAAAAGATTTTTCAATTTGAGCATACAAGGCATAGTCGTCCATCCAGCTGCCCTTAGAAGGAAGGGGTTTTCAAAAATAGGATTTGAAAATACTTTTAACATAATTGAAAACTCTTTCAAAAATGAGAAAATATACAACTAGTTTTATGATAATCTTGAAAACTAGTACGAAGTCCTTCAAGTAAGAAATAAAAATATGAATGAATCCATGAAAACATGAAAATCACACGATCATTGACACTCAAATAGCAATAAAACTCATATAGTCTCATGAAACAAAAATTCATGAGTATACATCAAATATAGAGTATAAAGATATGTAATTAACAAAATCATGGAATAAGACATTTAAGCTCAATGAAGTTCCTTAAAAAAGCATAAAAGAAATTAATTTTCATCATAATAATACTAACTTCAAGGCATATGTATGTTTTGTTTAAACTAGAAGTATACATACATATTTCAAACACAATTGAGTCTATAATAAAATTTGCATGAAGGCAAGTGACTCAAGGGTATACATGTATATCCAATAGTTTTAACAAAATTACCATATACATGAAGCTAAATACATTTTTATTTAAAACATGTCCAAAAATAGAGAATACAAGTTGAAATGCGAGAATCATCAAAACTAAGCTACATTAGTACATCTAATGGGTACAAATGAGAAATTAGGCACAAAAATATAAGAATCAAATGTGGCTAATTAGTTGTACAAGTATATACACAAGTTTTAATGAAAAATACATCTAAACAAGTAGTCAAAACATGAAGCATAAAACAAAACATAACCAATATGATCATTATGTAAATGCACATGTTTTAATGTTATGATATACACAATCGCTAAACTATAGTGAGAACACAAAAATAATAATCTATATAAACATGGGTGTATCTCAAAGACTACATATGCATATCAATAGTCTAATTAACATGGCATTTAACATACTAATCATGAAAAATCAAAACATGCTAAAAATCAATAATCTATATGTAAACAAAAATAGGAGTTAGAGATAGTTATCAAAACTATTAGGGCACATCTCTATATCTCCAAACCATAGTGGTCCTCCCACCAAACTTCCTTGAAGGTGATACATCCAAAGTAGTGTCCATCAAGCAAAAAAACATCCACCGCAAGGCACAAATGCCCTCCCATATCTACATCAAATAAAATAGGAGTGGATTTTGGTACACATACCTTGGGTCCATGGGCACTTTTCCTAACCCAAACAAACTTATTTGTAAAATTTGAATCATTTAATTTATCATTACAAAATCTTATAAGGTGGCCCTTACGTCCACAATGTGTACAAGTGTACACATGAACATACATGGTGTCATGTGTATGAGCATGAGAAGCATATGTATGCCGTGTATGGTGTGCATGAACATGTGGTGCATATTTCTTGCGAAATATGGATTCCAATTTTTTGTGATCCATAGCACATTGACTCAAAGTAGAGCCCAAACAATCAACACTCTTCTTTAAAGCACATATATCATTTTCAATAATAGAAGAAGAGGTGGAGCATACAATAAGTATACTAGATGGTGAAGCATGGCAGACATGTAAGTTCAAATCATTTTTCAAAGAAATATTTTTCTTGGAAACCAAATCTAGTTCTTTTGAAATAGAAGTAATTTTATTTTTTAAAGATTGGTTCTCTTTTAAATTAATTTCAAGTTTTGAAGTCAGTCTCATTTTTATTCAAAATAATGTCACAATCATGTTTTATTTTTCAAAATTTTATTTTCCTTTAAGACAAGGTCAAGTTCGGATTTTCAAGGAATCTCTTTCACTTGAAATCTCAACCTTCTCTTGCAAAATCAAGTCAAAATTTGAACACAAATCCTTATTTTCTTTATTTAATTTAATACTTTTTTTTTCAAAACTTGGTATTTTTCAAGCAAGTTTTCACACACAATAGATAGTTCTTCATTTAAAGCATCGGCATCCATATAATCATCACCGAAAGAACTAGCATTATCATCTAGTTGAGTATCCGAGTTTACCTCAAGGAAGTCATTCCCTTGGACCATGTAGCAAGCTTGTTCGGATTCATCTCCACTAGATTCCTCCTCCACATAGTTTGGCGTTTGAAGCTTTGGAGAGGTCAAAGTGTTCCATACTGTAAAAGCGGAATCACAATGAGAAACCATAGAAAGATATTTTTTACTTAGTATGTTTCTAAGTTTCATTAGGGCTTGTGCATTGGCCTCTATATGTTTGCTATTACCAAGATAAGATTTCTTGGTAGCTGTAAAGTGAACATGCATGCCTAGGATTTTAAGGTACATGGACATCTTAACTTTTCAAACATCAATGTTGGAAGTATCATACATGGGAGGGGTCATGAAGTCTATGAGTGTGTGTAAACAAATAAGTGTACAAATACAAATATAGATTAGCTAACCAAGATCTCCCTCCTAGGTGGTTAAACCTAATATCAGGAGCGTAGGCTCTGATACCAATTGAAAGAACACCTAGAGGGGGTGAATAGGTGTATGGCTAATCTAATCACAAATGATGCGGAATTAAAAACTAATTGCAACACACTTAGGGTCTGTTTAGTTGTCGTAACTGGCCGTAATTCGTAGTTGTAATTGGTAAAGTCTTTTACAATTGTACATGAGTTACATGTATGTAAATTTTACGGTGTTTGGTTGGTAATATAAAATTACAAAGTGGGAAAGTGTATTATACTTTACGGTATTTGGTTGTCGTAATGTATAAGTCATAAGTGAAAAAGTTGACCACAAAATTAACTATTTGGTGATTTTAAAAGTTTTAATACTGCAAATAAATATTAAAAAAGTTAAATATTAAAAATTTAATATTAATATAAAAAAATATTACAAATTTGTATGACCACAAAATTAACTGTAACTGGGCTGTAAGTGAGTGGTAACTGATTTGCAAGTGAGTGTTAGTTGTGTTACGTAAGTATTTACGAATTACGGTCAAAACAAACGCCGTAGTTGTAACTGGGTAGTAAGTCATTTACGAATTACGGAGTTTTACGCGAAACAAACGGCCCCTTAGTGTAACCAAAGAGTATAGCTGAATTCTCAGTGAAAGGCTGTAGACTATCTTCTCTAAATTCCTCTAAATAAGAGTTGAGGTGCTATGTAAAGCTCTCTTGGTTCAACACAAGTGAGGCACACAAACAATACCAAGCCTATATATGATATGAATATGATGCTGTTGGCCCAAAGGCCTTCCACCCTAGTTTTGATGATGATTAACTCATGTAGTTATGTTTACTAATATTCTTGTGATTTTAAGTTTCAGATCATTAGCAAGATATTAGTTGGTGATTAGCTTCAACAAAGGAGTTTAGAAGCTTTTCATGGTGATTCCAGGGCCAAAGCATCAAGATCATACATTGCCTAGCCCATGGATGGAGTTTTGGAGCAAGTCAACTTGAAGATGAAGATCATCAAGAAGACTTAGGTATCCATAGTTTAGATAGTGTGTTTAGATCCATTTGTAAAGCTTAGTATAGTTGATATGCTCAAGTGCACAACACACAAAAGATTCATGTTTTGGATTTGGTTTTCATGAATAATATATCAAAACAAGTTTACATAGTTTATATGTATAATAGATGTATTCTACTTATACATACATGCTTACACTTCCTATACAAACTTATTTTGACTATCTTATTCATGTATTGAAAAATCAAGTTTGATAAAAATACAAGTTTTGTTTTTGATAAAATTTGCAAGACTCAAAAATGAATTGATATGATTGATATATGTCTTGAAATTTTTATCACAAGCTTGTGTTTTAATATAAAATATTAAAACAAGTTTTATGGGATTTTCAGAAAAGATAAAAGATTTTTATGAAATATTTTTTCCAGTTTTTCTGACCCAGATTTCTGTTCCAGGATTCAATCAGTCGACTAAGTCAACTGACCTAGTCGACTTGGCTGAAGTCGGTCGACCGGGCCGGTCAACCGACGTGCACAAATCTGTGCACGTTTGGAGACACTGGGACGGTCGACCGTCCGGGTCGACCGGTCTGAGAGCAGTGCTCTCTGTTTGTTTGGGTCGACCGGGCCGGTCGACCGTGGTTGCCCAATGGTCACATTTCTGACCGTTGGCGGTTGACCGGGCCGGTCGACCGTTAGCCTGTCAGGCTGCCACATCAGCCTAACGGCTAGTTTTCTGATGGGGTTATAAATACCCCATTTGTTTGAGGTTTTAGCCAAGATTTTGAAGAGCAAAAATTCTCAGTTTTCTGAAGTGTTTTAAAAGATTTCAAAAGTGTTTTTGGGCCAAAAAGAATTCATCTTATTTGTTTTAGGTTTTTAGAAAAATCAAAGAAAAGAGTATTTTGGGAGAATTGTCTTGGTTTTCATTCTATATCTTTTGCAAGAATTTTCCCAAGTGTTTTTCTTTGTTGCTTGTTTTCCAAACACCTAGTTTCCACACTTGAGCTATCTTCTATTCTAATCTATTAGGATCCTTGTTTTGTGGAAAAGAGAAAAAGAAAAGAGTATTGAGTTTGTGGTCTTTGGAACCACTAGTTGTAAACACCCTTATTCTTTGTGTATCCCTCTTTGGTAGAGGTGATCGGGTGATTTGTTTGCTCCCTCTAGAGAGAGGTGGAGTTGGTTTGTAAACCCTCTTCGGTAGAGGTGTTTGTGGTTGTTGTTTGGCTACGGGCCTACCCCTCGGTTGTGAGGTGATTGTTTGAGAGAGGAGTTCGGTACTCCATTGTTGTAAAAATCCTTTTCGGTGAAGGTTCCCTCGGTGGGAGTCCTCGGTGGACGGTATAGTGGATTGGAAATCCTACACGGTGGTGTAGGCGGGGATGTAGCAAGGGTGCTAGAACCTCGAAACATATCATTGTGTTTGCGTTTGATCCACTTGTCTCTAAACTCTCTCTCTTTATATTGTGCAAAGCATCATTCATAACATCATATCATATTTGCTTGTGTTGAGCATAATTCATATCATACATATCTATTTGCTTGTGTTGTGCCTTGCATAATTCACATTACTATATCTTGTATATGCTTTGTTGTTTGTGTGTGCCTCACTTGTACTTAATCAACAAGAGCTTCACATAGCACCTCAACCCATTCAAGGGGAATCAAGAGGAGTTAGTCCAGAGCCCTTCATGGGGAATTCGGCTATACTTGTTGATTGTACTAAGTGTGTTTGCAAAATTTGCATTAGCTTCCGCACTTAGCGCACTTAGTTTTGCATTTAGTTCTAGATTAGCACTTACACCTATTCACCCCCCCTCTAGGTGTTTTTTTAATTGGTATCAGAGCTAGTGCTCCTGATATTAGGCTTAACATCCTAGGAGTGAGATCCATTTGGTTGCTAATCTATTGTTTGCATTTGCTTGTTTGCACACATATAGTTTACCATGGCTTTCATGACCCCACCTATGTTTGACCCTTCCAACATTCATGTTTGGAAGATTAGGATGACCGTTTATTTACAAACCCTAGGTCATAAAGTTTACCTTGCCATTACCAAGGAATCCTTCCTTAGTGATAGCAATCATATAGGGGCCAATGCACAAGCCCTTGAGGCCATTAGAAGCACGCTTTCAAAAGATTATCTTATGCTTGTTTCTAATCTTGATTCCGCTTTTGTAGTGTGGAACAAGTTGACGACAACCACCACCTCCAAGCTTCAAGAACAAATTCAACCAGAGGAGTCTAGTGGAGATGAATCCGAGCCGCAACAATGCTATACGGTCCAAGGGAATGACTCCCTTGAGGTACACTCGGAAACCCACTTAGATGATAATGAGTATGCTAGTTCTTCATGTGATGATTATGATGCTCATGCCTTAAATGAAGAACTATCGATTGTTTGTGAAAAATTGATTGAAAAATATAAGATTTTGAAAAAGAAAAGTCTAGGCTTTGAAAAAGATAATAAAGATTTGTTTTCTAGACTTAATATGGTTTTGCAAGAGAAGATGGAGATTTCTAATGAAAGGGATTCATTGAGATCTCAATTAGACCTTGCACTAAAAGAAAATGAATTTTAAAATCTAAAAATGATTGTCATGTTATTTTAAAGAAAAATGAAAACTTGTCTTTAAAAGTTAATTTTGTTTTAAAAGAAAATGATTCTTTAAAATTAAGATTGCTTCAATTTCTAAAGATTTAGAAATTTGTTTAAAGAAAAATGAAGTTTTGCAAAATAAGATTGATGCACATGTTTGCCATGCTAGGGTAGTATCACACACTTCACCTATTGCATGCCACACTTCTTCTTTAATTAACAATGATATATCCATGCTTAAGAAGAGTGTAGATTGTTTGGGCTCCACTTTGAGCCAATGTGTAGTGGACCACACACGCTTGGAATCCTTGGTTCGTAAGAAACAAGTTCCAACTTTTATGCATGCACACCCTCCACGGCATACACATGCTTCTCACGGACACACCCATCACCATATGTATGCTCATGTGTACACTTGTACACATTGTGGACGTAAGGGCCACCTTGCTAAATTTTGCTTTGATAGATTACATAATGTAAATTTAGCAAAGAACTTTGTTTGGGTTAGAGAAGGTACTAACCCCCATGGACCCAATAAGATATGGGTACCAAAGACCCCTCCTATTGTTTTTGATGTAGGTGTGGGCTCTCACATGACGTGAGAGTGATGGCACCTTGGAGTGGATGCATTCCGGACTTAAAAGGAAATCAATTGGATGCATCACTTTCAAGGGAAGATTTGGTGGAAAGGACCACCATGTTTTAGAGACAAGGAGAGTTGCTTCTTCGGTTTTGTAACAATCCTTTACTCCCATTTATTGTTTACATGCTTTCCATTTTATTGTTTATAGTATGTTTTTGATGTCTATAGATTAGTATGTAAATGCCATGTTTATTAGATTCTTGACATACATGTATAGTATTTGAGACACACATGCTTATATGAACTCATACTTAGTGTTCTCACTTTTGTTTAAGCTATAATGTACATCATGAATCTAATACATGTGAATTTACATAGTAATCATATTTAGTTTTATCATGTTGATTTTTATTGTGTTTTGATGCTTCATGTGTTGATTACATGTTTAGATGTTAGTTTTCATTAAGACTAGGTATATATTCGTGCATATAGTGGGCCACAAATAAATCTATATATGTTTGAGCTTGAATGCTTATTTGAACCCATTAGATGTGCTAGTATAGTCTAGTTTTGATGATCCATACATTTTAAACTTGTATTCCTATTTTTGGATTTGTTTTATGATTGTGAGTTTTCACTTCATGTATATGTGTATTATTGCCAAACTCTAAGATATACATGTATACCCCTTGAGTCATTTGCCTTTCATGCAAATCTATATATGGACTCAATTGTGTTTAGAGATATGTATGTATACTTATTGTGTTGACAATTCATACATATACCTTGAAATGAAATTTGTTTTGGTGAAGATTTAGTTTTTCTTGTTTTTGTGTTTAATTGTTTGACTTCATGTATATGTCTATTTTAATCCAAATTATTGTTATACATATACATCCTTTTTGAGTCATGTGCCTTCATGCATATATCTTTGTGGACTCTTTATGTTTTGGATATGTATGTATAATTTAGTTTGTATTAGACATACATATGCCTTAAAGATTAAATAGTTTAGATAATTTTCATATTCTCATGTTTTCATATTTTCATGTTTAAAGGAATAATTGAGCTTAATGAAAATTTTCATGATTATGATATTCACACTGTATTTGTACACTCACTTTTATTGCTTTCTCATGTTTTGTTTTCATGAGTCATATTTATGCCTAATTGAATTAGAGTGTTGATTATCATGTAGATTTCATGTTTTATGAAAATTATTTTTAGTTTATTCCTTGCTTGAAGGATTTCGCACTAGTTAACAAGTTTTTCATTTTGACTAGTTCGTATTCTTCAATTTGGTAGTGATTTTTAAACAAAACTACATTTTCAAATCTATTTTTGAAAACCCCTACCATCCACGGGAGGTTGGATGGGAGTCCATGCCTTGTATGTTTATATTGAAAATTTTTTTAAACTTGTGTATGAGATGGGAGGATTAGTAATATGATGTATACACTTGAACTTATTGCTATGTCAATTGGTATCATTGAACCCTTTCAATTGGTATCATTTTGATTTTTTTTGTATACTCATATGTTTATTGTGTATGTATATTTTCAATTGGTATCATCTATTGGTGATTGGTACTCATTCTATTTCATACACATATACTTGTTTTATTTGTGCTTAAGATATAAATTTTTCACAAATCTTGTCTATGCTAGTGCTTGAGCTTTAACTTTGTTTCAATTGATTTAGTTTTCAATTGGTATCTTATTTCAAGCCTACGCATTGTTTTTGTTGGTATTTCATAAAGGGGGAGAAAATTTGATTTTCATATTTTAATTGGTATTTAGTTTTCCACTCCCTTACTTTATGATAGAAAATAGTCATTTCAATTGTTTATATGACTTAAAAAGAAAATTACTATCTTTTGATATCAAGATGTTTTGTGTTTTAAATCGGTATCTAAAAATTTTGTTTAGAGAAAAATATACAAAAGTTTTGATTTATATTGACTATATGCAAGGAGAGCTTAACATCTCTTCTACATATAGATTCATGTTGAGTGTATCTTGTATTGAAGAGCTTAACATCTCTTCTTTATGTGGTACACGTGTGTAGGGGGAGCTTCACATCTCCTCTTATGCATTACATAATGTGTGTTATGTGAATTAGGACTTAACATCCCTCTTTCATGTAATGCATATGTGTAGGGAAGCTAACTTAGCGTCTTCCTCTTCATGAATGTATATAGCATATAACATTTATTGATCTTTGTTTACTTTTCTATTGGTATCAAGATGCTTCATTGACATATGTTTCTATTGAAATCATGTTGTTTAAATTCACCCCTTATTGACCTTATTTTTGTTTTTAGACAAAAAGGGGGAGAACATTGTTTTAGTGTTTTGATTGACTTAAAAGGGGAGAAAGACTTTTACCCCTCATTTATTGTTTTGATTGTTTACCCCTTTGTTGATGAGTGACAAAAAGGGGAGAATAATTCATGTTTATATATGCATACTTATGTTTTTGCATATATTAAGTTTTATTAGTATCTAGAGCATCTAGTGTTTTGTCAATGTTTTATTAATTTAATTAGTATCTAGAGCTTCTAGAACAGTTTTATGCATGTTGATGCATACATGTTTTATATATGCATACTTGTGTTTAGTTTTCTCATGCTTAACAAATAAACAATAGATATGCATATATGTTTTGTTTTGCAAATAGGAGAAAAAGAATTTGAAGAATTTGATATGTTTTATCTCCATACATTTGCAAACATATTTATGAGCTTCATTGTCATATATTTTTATTTGTTTATGCATGAGTTAAGGGGGAGCTTGTTTGAAGCTTAACTTTAATCCATGCATATATAACTCCATGAGTTTTGTCATCATCAAAAAGGGGGAGATTGTTGGCCCAAAGGCCTTCCACCCTAGTTTTGATGATGATTAACTCATGTAGTTATGTTTACTAATATTCTTGTGATTTTAAGTTTCAGATCATTAGCAAGATATTAGTTGGTGATTAGCTTCAACAAAGGAGTTTAGAAGCTTTTCATGGTGATTTCAGGGCCAAAGCATCAAGATCATACATTGCCTAGCCCATGGATGGAGTTTTGGAGCAAGTCAACTTGAAGATGAAGATCATCAAGAAGACTTAGGTATCCATAGTTTAGATAGTGTGTTTAGATCCATTTGTAAAGCTTAGTATAGTTGATATGCTCAAGTGCACAACACACAAAAGATTCATGTTTTGGATTTGGTTTTCATGAATAATAGATCAAAACAAGTTTACATAGTTTATATGTATAATAGATGTATTCTAGTTATACATACATGCTTACACTTCCTATACAAACTTATTTTGACTATCTTATTCATGTATTGAAAAATCAAGTTTGATAAAAATACAAGTTTTGTTTTATAAAATTTGCAAGACTCAAAAATGAATTGATATGATTGATATATGTCTTGAAATTTTTATCACAAGTTTGTGTTTTAATATAAAATGTTAAAACAAGTTTTATGGGATTTTCAGAAAAGATAAAAGATTTTTATGAAATATTTTTTCCAGTTTTTCTGACCCAGATTTCTGTTCCAGGCTTCAATCAGTCGACTAAGTCAACTGACCTAGTCGACTTAGCTGAAGTCGGTCGACCGGGCCGGTCGACCGACGTGAACAAATCTGTGCACGTTTGGAGACACTGGGACGGTCGACCGTCCGGGTCGACCGGTCTGAGAGCAATGCTCTCTGTTTGTTTGGGTCGACCGGGCCGGTCGACCGTGGTTGCCCAACGGTCACATTTCTGACCGTTGGCGGTCGACCGGGCCGGTCGACCGTCAGCCTGTCAGGCTGCCACATCAGCCAACGGCTAGTTTTCTGATGGGGCTATAAATACCCCATTTGTTTGAGGTTTTAGCCAAGATTTTGAAGAGCAAAAATTCTCAGTTTTCTGAAGTGTTTTAAAAGATTTCAAAAGTGTTTTTGGGCCAAAAAGAATTCATCTTATTTGTTTTAGGTTTTTGAAAAAATCAAAGAAAAGAGTATTTGGGAGATTTGTCTTGGTTTTCGTTCTATATCTTTTGCAAGAATTTTTCCAAGTGTTTTTCTTTGTTGCTTGTTTTTCAAACACCTAGTTTCCACACTTGAGCTATCTTCTATCCTAATCTATTAGGATCCTTGTTTTGTGGAAAAGAGAATAAGAAAAGAGTGATTGAGTTTGTGGTCTTTGGAACCACTAGTTGTAAACACCCTTATTCTTTGTGTATCCCTCTTTGGTAGAGGTGATCGGGTGATTTGTTTGCTCCCTCTAGTGAGAGGTGGAGTTGGTTTGTAAACCCTCTTCGGTAGAGGTGTTTGTGGTTGTTGTTTGGCTACGGGCCTACCCCTCGGTTGTGAGGTAGTTGTTTGAGAGAGGAGTTCGGTACTCCATTGTTGTAAAAATCCTTCTCGGTGAAGGTTCCCTCGGTGGGAGTCCTCGGTGGACGGTATAGTGGATTGGAAATCCTACACGGTGGTGTAGGCGGGGATGTAGAGCATGGGTGCTCGAACCTCGAAACATATCATTGTGTTTGCGTTTGATCCACTTGTCTCTAAACTATCTCTATTTATATTGTGCAAAGCATCATTCATAACATCATATCATATTTGCTTGTGTTGAGCATAATTCATATCATACATATCTATTTGCTTGTGTTGTGCCTTGCATAATTCACATTGCTATATCTTGTATATGCTTGGTTGTTTGTGTGTGCCTCACTTGTACTTAATCAACAAGAGCTTCACATAGCACCTCAACCAATTCAAGGGGAATCAAGAGGAGTTAGTCCAGAGCCCTTCACGGGGAATTCGGCTACACTTGTTGATTGTACTAAGTGTGTTTGCAAAATTTGCATTAGCTTCCGCACTTAGCGCACTTAGTTTTGCATTTAGTTCTAAATTAGCACTTACACCTATTCACCCCCCCTCTAGGTGTTTTTTCAGATGCAATACAAGATATAAAAGAGAGAGAGTTTAGAGATAGTTGATAAATCGTGAACACCAAGATATGTTTCGAGGTTCGAGCCACTACTCTACGTCCCCGCCTTTACACAAAAGGATTTTCACTAATGCGTCCACACAGGACTTCCCACACAGGGAACCTCCACTGAGGATTTGGGTAATACAAAATAGGAGTATACAACTCCTCTCTCCAGCAAACACAACCTCTACATAAGAGGCAAGGCACAACAACAATCACCTCTACACAAGAGGGATACCAACAAATATAAGGAAGGTTACAACTCTTGGTGATCTCAAAGACCACAAACTAATTTTTTCACAAAAACAAGATCCTATAGATAGGATAGATATGATAGCTCAAGTGTGAGAATATAAGTGTTTGGAAAATAAATTACAAAGAAAAATACTTGAGAAAACAACTAGAATAAGAAAGAAATGAAGATCAAAATCAATATCCCAAATACTCTATTTTTCTTTGATTTTTTCAACCCTTTAAAACAAATAAAGATAAAATCTTTTAGCCTAAAAACCTCTTTTAAAAACTTGTTGTTAAACACTTGTAAAGGTGAAAAAAATTGCTCTCTGAAAACTATCAAGAAATCAGCTCAAGAGATGGGTATTTATACCTCTCAAAAATCTGCCCGTTGGCAGCCAGAAGTTTTCCGGTCGACCGCCCGATCGACCGCCAATGGTCATTTTTATGATCGTTTGCCTCCGATCAACCGCCTGGTCGAACCGGGGCCAGAACAAGATAGCAGTGCTCTCTAACCGGTCGACCGCCGTCGACCGGGGCCAGATCCAGAGAGCAGAGCTCTCTGACCGGTCGACCACTCGGTCGACCGACCCACTACCAAACAGGCTGTGTACGTTTGTGCACATCGATCGACCTGACCGGTCGACTGACTTCTACCTCGGTCGACCATCCGTTCGACCGGCAGGAGGCCAGGTCACATATTTTGGGGATTAAAAACTTGATCTTTTTTATATCAATTAAATCCCATAAAATCACATAAATTTCACAAAATAAGTTCTTATAAGATCTTTGAAATACAAATGTGTGACTAAAATTCAATATATATTACAAACTATTTGAACCATTTTTTTGTGATATTTAAATTAAGCTTAAGCACAAAATCGGTATTTTCAGAACTTAGATTTTTGAAATGGAAAACCGTTTTCTCCAAAACTCATGTAAATACAAAAACATGATATTGAAACAACTTTAAAGCATATTGTATATAGATAGAATCCATTATACATATAAGATATATATATATATTTTTTTGATGTGAAAACCAAAACCGGTTAACCGAAAACTAAAATCAATAAACTTTAAACTTGTATGTATATGTGAACTTGAGCATATCAATACTATCTACCTTTAGACAAGATCTAAACATACTAAATAAAAACCGAAGTCTTCTTATCTCCAAGCCGACTCGATCCAACACGATCCAACGAACTTGACTCCACAGAGTACTAGATGCGATCTTGACGCGCGAGCTCTTGAATCAACATGTGAAGCTCCAAAACTCTTTTGTTGAAGCTAAACACCTACTATATCTTGGTCAATCATTGAAACTATTTAAACACAAGATTATTAGTAAACTATAAGTACATGAGTTTAATCATCATCAAACTAAAGTGACGGGCCTCTGGCCAACAATAGAGAGGTTTATAATTTTCTTACACTGGCCTGAGTCGGGATCAAGATTTTTTTTATTAATTTAGAGAGGTTATTAATTTAGAGGAGATTAATTTATAGGGTTCTACTATATCTCACATCACGTATCCTGGTTTCATATAATCTGAGTTGTCTCCTAAACTAAAAATACATAAAACCAATAAAATTGATAATACCGAATACAAACAAAACTAGCTGTACAAGCTCAGTTTATAGTTTCATAAGACTAGTACATCAAAGGAATAATCTAAATAAGAAAACCCTCATCTACATACTTTTATCCCATGTCACTTAATCCGAGTGTATACAATCCGATTTGCAAAACAACACAATGAATTGTTAATTAGTATCATATTATTATTACTCATCTGCCCATATATTTAGGTATATGTCTTGGTGTACATTTCAACACACATACATTCATGTATGAGCAAGATGAGTTGTTATTAAAACTGATGGTGAGACCAACGAATTATATTTACAATGGGTCCCGTGCTTGCCCGGGACCGGAATCGAGGGTGTTTTCGATTGCCAGCCGAAACTCACCGCAAAGAGAAGGAGAGAGGGTCATATTAATATGCCCTTGAGAAGAGGTGTATACAATATAAGATGGGGTGCGTGCGCACCCCTTGGTACCTGGAGGCCCTCAGGTAGCTCCGAAGATTTTAGTTGCACAACATCTAATACCGTTGTAAACATAATCACAATTGAAGTCCAATAGTTTCCCTCTTACCTAATGTAAATTATCTTTTTATAGTTTATTATAATTATTAGATTACAGGAATGAGCAAGAGCATGTCAGGAGTATCATGAGTATTGGAGTATATCAGTGTATGTCAGGATATCAGGTCATCATTTCCGTAAGTGATAATTATAAGCTAAGTGTATCATGTAAGACGTCAGGTATCAAATAGTAGCATGTCAAGTAATAAGCACTGTATATATCATATCATATATTACGATATAGAAAAAATAGAAATAATACAAAGGATCGGTATGAATACAGAAAAACAGTATCGATACAGGAGTTCAGTATGAATACAGAAAATGATACTGATACAAGGGATCGACAAGAATACAAGAAAATGATACAGTTTTAGAAAACAGTTCAAGTAAAGATTTCAAATTCTTCACAATTATCTGGAAAAGAAAATTTTGAATTATCAAGCAGACAAGTGAGCAAGAAAGCAAGCGAGCATCCAAGCGGAGCTAAGCAGAAGCTTGAGCGAAGCTAACATACAGCACTAGACGTCATCACGTTCGGTGTGGTTACCGCTTGCGGCACGGCTAAACGTACACGACGGAGCGAGCATATGAATGTTATACTACCGCGCGTGGTGAAGCCGCGCTCATGTGTAAATGCGCTAGAACGGAATTAGCGGTAAAGTGCTGAGCGCTAGGTCCGCCTACCAGGCGTAGCTAAAAGACTTAACGGTCTGAATGCACTCTCTCTTTCGAGGAAGTGGGTGAGAGCTCAAAGGGATGAAGGTCCAGAAGGCCAAGTAAGTACCTGTAGAGTATTAGTACCAAACACATGGAATATACACAGTAACAGGTAATAACTAAGCTATCAATAGGGTAGTAGAGCCCAGAGGCTGAGTATGTAGAAATAAAGTCAGCAAGCAGACAAGCGAATAATCAAGCGGAGTTAAGTAAGGCTAGAGCGAAGCTAGCGCACAGCGCTAAACGCTACCACGCTCGGTATAATTACCGCTTGCGGCGAAGCCACGATAACATACAACTATCGTTCATGGCATAACTATACTTGGACAGAGTTAGGGCTAAAGCGCTGAGCGCTAGGCTCTCCTACCAGGCGGGGCTGAAAGACCTGACGTCTGAGCGCACCCCTTTCAGGGAAGTGAGCATAAAGAGATCATAAGATCTAATAGGGCCAGAGGCCAAGTAGGTACCTGCATAAATTAATTTAGTACACACAAACACACATATAAACATAGTTATAACTAGACTATCCGTGGAGTGATAACTAGACTATCCGTGAAGTGATGAAGCCTGGAGGCTGATAGGCCCGAAGGCCGAGCAGAGATCCCGAGGCTAAATGACCATGAAGGGTCGACCACGCATGATATAAAGCAGTAATAAAGTAATGCCACAGGCAGGATTAAGTGCAGGAAGTAAACTACACTAGTACCAGCATTCGTCACAGGTATACTATACATACAGTCTTAGCCACTCGGCCACATACAATAAAGGTACACAATGTGAATGAATATAATGTAGTCCAAAATATAGAGTAAAATACAAGTTGACCCGACGAAGTGGAGAAACATAAAACGAGGCGAGGACACTCGCCTAAATCTTCATAAAATGCCACAAATCCTGAAATCCCAAATCACGTGCACGGGCACGGCATACCCACCATTACCAGGGGGAGAGGTTTTTTAGAGAGAGAGAAAAAGATAGAGAGAAAGAAAAAGAGCTAGAAAGAGTTGCAGGAGAGAGAGGAGAAGAGAAAGAAGTGGTAGCCGACAACGGCCAGCCAGAGATGGCTGCCGCCCGCCCTCAGACAGAGTAAGAGAGGGAGGAGAGAGAAAGAAGAGAGAGAAATAGAGGAAAAAGAGAGGGGGAAAGAGAAAGAGAGAGGGATCAAGAAATATATCCAAGAGGACAGAGAGGAAACTGGCCGGCCGACGGCCAGCCAGGTGGTCCGACGGTGGCGATGGCCGCCATGACCAGGATCCACAAGAGAGAGAAAGGAAGGGAAAAGAGAGGAAAGAAAAGAGAAAATAAGAAAAGAAGAAGAAGAAGAGAGACGGAGAAGACAGGGGTAGGAGAGGATGGCTTCATTGGGGGTCAATTGACGGTCCCATAGCGACGGTGAAGTCCCACGGCGATGGATCTAGAGAAGGGAGGAAGAAGAAGAGAGAGGAAGAGAAAAGAAAGAAAAAGAGAGAGGAGAGAAAGAGAAAGGAAGGGATCAGCCGTGGGGAGGTGAGGTCGGTGGCACTGTGTGACGGTCCCACGTAATTACATTAATCTACTACTTATCCACTTTCAGGGGTGATATAATTAATAAACTTATTCAAATTTCGGCAGCATCTCCCTTGTAGTTTGTCATTTGTCTAAATACAACATATCAACTATCAATATACACATCATCAATGACCTTCACAGCTCAACATCAGTCCTCAGATGAAGTACAATTAAGCAATCATCCACGCAGTTGATAGTAACATTTCGGCTTTACATCGCCTATTTAATTTAGAAGAAGAATGGAAATCATGCCTCCAAAACATCAAAACCTACCCTTAAGGAAATTACAGGAGCTACTCCTAAGGACTTAAAAGGTTCACCACTGATACCGTAGGCCACAAGAAATATACACAAATTGAATAGACAGTTTACACAAGAGTCTTAAGTTCAACATTTTTACACAACTATAACATAGCGTAGCTTTTTTAAACAACAAAAGTCATCAAAAGAGGTGAGACTTTCGTATTACAAAAGATTAGTACTAGGCCAATCCTTTATCCTTGTTCTAAACTGAAAACGTAATTAATTTAATAGAGTGGGTTACACAGCTCAGTGAATGGAGTATCGTATAAATTTTAATTTCGATAAATGATGAAGCATATGAAATATGCAAGGTTATATAATAAACATGAATAGGCATGGTTCACATGAATCGAGGACTACTTGATATTATTTGCTCTTAATTTATAATGTGATCATAGTATAGATATCAAACATCAATATTTACATGACAAGTATTCATTGATATCAAACATCAATATTTACATAACAAGTTTCCATCTTTATAAATAGATAAACAAATATGCACCATTGGGCACACCCCCTGTCCGCCGCAAATGGGTATATGTACATATATTCATTCGGTACACTCGCTGTCCGCCACGAATCTAAATAATTAGTACTCTACCACATACTCCAATATATATATATATATATATATATACCCGCCAAAACTTCGCCATCTCACTATACAAACACAAAACACACCATGCAAGGATATAATAACATCTAGCATAACAATCATTAACAATCATACATGTTTTCGTATTTAATAGTAATGACACTCTTAATTAAGATTCATCGATTACTTATGTTCTCATGAGGGTGTCCATACAATTTACTTAAATCACACGTATCATTTATTATACATGTACACATTTTAGAATAACATACCTACATCACATTCATCATATGCCACAATGAGTTCTAGTTAGCTATTTTAATATCAGTGCCTTTATATACTATTTATTTTATCCCTAAAAAATCATCATTTTAGTCTCCCACTATACTTAGTGTAGGACTCCACTCATCTTCTATAGATGATTCCTTCACAGTTCTTTGGCATCACGCGATCCGGAATACAACTAACAACAATCCTAATCAAGAGATTCATAAGTTTACATTTAGCACCCATATCAACATGTTCATGAAGCTAAAAAAAATAATATTACTAATCTAAACTTTCTGTAAAAATTCAGTCAAGGAATTACTTTAGGATGACGAATTTAGCTTCCAAAATTCCAATTTTTTAGATAGAGAACACCCCTAAAGGCTTGGAACTAACCTAGCTAAACTCTTTTGCCCTAAAGCCTTGTTTCCCCTCCTCCCCTGGCTCCTCCCCGAGGTGGTACGCCACCAGGCTAGCGCGACCTCCCCCTGGCTAGGCTTGGCCTAGGCCAGGCTGAGCTCAGCCTTGGTTGCCAAAAAAAGGAAAGAAAAAAAGAAAAAGAAAAGAGAGAGGGAAAGGGAGAAGACAGAGAAAGAGGAGAGAGCGAGAGATTTAGAGTGGAGGAGGTTCAAGGAGTGGGTTTCTCATAAAGAGGAGAGCTTCTAAGGCTTTCATGGTGATTTTTAGAGAGAAGACGAAGATGAAAGAAAGGGGGTTTATGCGATCTAATTTTAGCCTTATTTATAAGTTGCCACTCCTATTTCTCCAAGTGTCCCTTGCCCAAATCAAGATCATCCTATCCCTAAATCAAGTCCTCTCATGCTTACCTACTTCCCCTACTATCTCAAAGTTATACACACATAAAAAATATTTAATACCCTTATACTAGTATAAATTGTATATAAATGAATTCATCTATCATTTAGGGATTTAAGATACACTAGTATGATTGGTTGTATTTGTGCTATATACATGTATATATTCTCTTTGTAATAGTGTATCGACAACTATCATTAATAAATCATCACTCTAATCAGTCCTCTTAGGATTTGTACTTCTAGTTATTTGTTAAATTAGAGATAACTAGTTTAGGGAAATACAGGCGTTACAGTTCTACCCTCTTTAAGGAAGTTTCGTCCTCGAAACTTGTCGTACCTTGAAACAAGTAGGGGTAGGATTTCCGTATCTCTTCTTCAGGTTCCCAGTGATCTCTCTGACTTATTGACTCTTCCCACAACACCTTAACTAATGGAATGGACTTGTTTCTCAACTTCTTTATCTTGCGATTTAGAATCTGTACAGGATCTTCCACATAGTTTAGATCTTCTTGAATTTGGAGCGGTTGATAAGACATTACTCGTTATGGTCTCGGATATATTTCTTAAGTTGTGACACATGGAATACATAATGAATTCTTCCAAGTTCTGGAGGTAAGGTGAGACGGTACGAAACCGATCCAACTATGTCGAGGATTTCGTATGGTCCGATAAATCGTGATCCAATTTACTCTTTCTTTTGATACAGAATATCCCTTTAATTGGCGATATCTTTAGAAAATCTTATCACCAAATGAAATTCTAGAGGTGTGCGATGACGATCAGCATAAGCTTTTTGTCTTCTCTTTCTAATAATCTTAATTTTCTCTATGGTCTCCTGAATCAGGTCTGATCCGTAGATCCTTATGTCACTGACTTCTTCCCAACATATCGAAGATTTACATCTTCGATCATAAAGTGCTTCAAACAGAGGCATACCAATTGTGGACTGATAGCTATTATTAGAAGCAAATTCTACTAAGAGCGGTGTCTAGCCCAGTTTCCTCCAAATCTATTATATATGCCCTCAACATATCCTCCAATATTTGAATTATTCTTTCTGACTATTCATCTGTTTATGGGTGTGCTGCAGTACTTAGTTGTAATTTAGTACCCATGGTCTCCGAAAAACTTTTTCAAAGTCTACACTAAAATCTGGTGTCCCAATTTGATACTATACTCTCGAGTACTCCATGCAGTTTGACTACTTCTTGGACATAGAATTGAGTTAAATTGTCTATGGAGTAATCCACATATGGATAAAAATGACTATTTTGGAAGTCTATCAACACTACCCATTTGCATCAAACCTTGTAGTGTTCATGGTAAGCTTGTTACGAAGTCTATTGTGATATGCTCCCACTTTCATTTAGTAATAGGTAGTGACACTAATTAGCCGGGGGGTTTCATATGTTCCCCGCCTTCACCTGCTGACAAATTTGACATTTTGTACAAATGGTGCGATGTCTTTCTTCTTTTGTCCCACTAAAATTATGTCGCAGGTCTTGGTACATTTTAGTACTTCCTGAGCGAGCGGTATATGGTGTGCTATGTGCTTCTCTCATGATTTCTTCCCTTAATTCACCTATTTGTGGGACACATATCCGGTTTCTATGTTTTATTACACCATTGTCAATGCGAAGTTCCTTGAGTTCTCTTTTTTCTATTTGTTCTTTAATCCTCCTAAATTGATTATCGTCCTCTGTGCCTTAACGATCCTATCACGAAGATCAAATTACACCCTTACTTGATAAATTACACCCTTACATCTTTGGTCTTAACTTTTAGTTGGTGGTATCCAGATCTCAAATCAATTTTAGAAAACACACAGGATCCTTAAAGTTGATCAAACAAATTATCGATTCGAGGAAAGGGATAGCAATTTTTGATGGTAACCTGTTTAATTCTATGTAATCGATACACAGTCTCATACTCCCATCCTTCTTCTTCACAAATTATACGGGTGCCCCCATAGTGACGCACTAGGCCTAATGAATCCTTTATCCAATAACTCTTATAGTTAAATTTTAAGTTCTTTCATTTCTACTAGGGCCATTCGATATGGAGCCTTAGATATATGTGCAGTCTTTGACAATACATCAATAGTAAACTCCCCTCCCTATCTGGAGGTAAGCCTGATATGCCTTCAAGAAACACATCCGGTATTCTTTGACCACTGGTATATTTTTTTAATCTTTGTTTCAATTTCATCATTTCCTAACATTGTAGTGATGAACCCCCGACATCCTTATCTTTATAATCTTGACGCCTTCAATGCCAATATAATTGGTGTTATATGAGCAATATGCATTCCATCAATAGTAAATTTTGGTATCCCATCCACCCTCATTGTCACTTTCTTCTCCCAGCAATCCACTCAAGCCCTATAAGTAGATAACCAGTCCATTCCTAAAATAATGTCAAACTCTATTTCTTCAAGTTTTATTAAATCTATAATTGTTTTGACTCCTTCCACAGTAATTTTACATTCTCCATATTTAGTTCAGCGACCATTTCAGTCCCCAAAAGTGTAGATATAATAAGTTGAATTTGTAATGATTCAGGAGATTTATCCAACTTGTTGGCAAATGCATTAGAAATAAATAAGTGAGTTGCCCCTGGATCAAATAAGGATCAGACAGTATATTCGGATAGGGTGATCATACCTTCTACTACAGCATTTGATGTATGAGTGTCTTGTTGTGTCAGTGCAAACACTAGGCCATGCATCCGAGGTTGTTGAACTGTTGCTTGTGTCGCTGCAGGGCGAGATGCATTGGCCATAGGAGAAAGACCTAATACCGATCCACTGGATGGAACCATCCTTTGTGCTGATCCCCCAGTTCCTCTACGACTTCCTTACTGTCTTTATAACATTGTCCAATTTCTCTTCATATGTCCTATTCTCCCGCAATTATAACAACCTCTTTCCTGACTACAATTTTCAAAGTGTCTCCTACAACACTTTTGACACCATGCCCTTCCTGCAGCTCCATGATGAGGATTAGGTATATTTGATGTATTGGAAGGAAATCCTTCGGCTTTAAATTCCTGCACCTGGCTTAGATTTATACTCCTTTGTACCAGAATCTCACTGGATTCCCTATTTCCGCCAGTTTCAAATCTAGGTGTTTTCCAATTAAATGGTACTTGGTATAGCGGGCGCTTGAAACTTAAAGTTTCTCTTACTCTATTCTCTAAATCCTCCAACATATCTGCTTCAACCTCTAAAACTTTTTCTACAGCTTGCATATATATTTTAGTTGGAGGGGAATAAGTTTACTTCTAATTTTAGTCTTCAAGCCTTTTATGAATTTCTTGGTCATGTCTGCTTCATTCCTGATTAAACTTTCTTCATATAACGATAGTTGAGTAAATTTGGTGTCGTATTGATTTACCGTCATTTATCCTTGCTTTAATTCTAAAAATTCTGAGGCCAGTCTGTCCCTAGCAGATTCTAAAATGTATTTCTCATTGAATTTCTAAATTAGATAGTCCCAAGTAATCTTTTTCTTTAGAGCTTTAGTATTATTTTTTACCATCCTCCACCAATGTTTTGCTTCTCCTTGTAACATGAAAGTGGTAAACGACACTCTCTGATCCTCTGAACAATCCATCACATCCAAGATTTTTTCTATTTGTAACAACTACTTTTCGGCTTGCAATGGGTCAGCTTCTCCTTCAAATATAGGGGGTGCAACTTCTGGAACTGCTCTAAGGCTCGATGTGAATTATTCCCCTGACTTATTAATTGAGTAAGCCAATCCGACATCATTCCTGAAGCTTCTAATCTCTTTCCACTATTCTCCTCAAATCTCCTTTGGTGGCTTGGAACATGAAAGCTACCATCGTACTCTTTTGCTGCATCACTTCATTTGAGCATCATCTACTAGTGATTGGTTGAGATCCATCTACTCTCTACAATAAATAATAATTCATTCACTATCATAGGATGATGAGTAGACATATACAAGTACATGTATGGTCAAGAGGTATGATTCATAAAATTTCAGTTAGACAAGGTCAACATTACATTCATTTTTCAAAAAAATTACAAGACAAGATGTGTCATTTATACATTTTCGTTAAGCATACAAAATAGCAAAATGCCCTTCACAAAATCTTCTTAAATCATCTATCACGGCCATACACAAAACACAAAATGTCCCTTTCCTTAAAAACAAAAATCTAAAATATAGTCTCATTTATCTACAAAAAGCACATTTGTTTAGCTTAAAAAGCTAGAATCATCCTCATCAGAGCTCTCATTCTCGTTGACATCATTTCTGAGTCACCAAAATGCCAATTGTCAAGATCTCTATCATATAAATCCCAGTCCTCTGCCCAGCTAGGACGTCACCAGATCCCTCCAAAGGATATTTTCCCTCTGTGTTCTTCACCGAGATTAGATGCATCATCTTATATCTCAACTATCGGTGAAGCCCTTATGGCACTCTCAACATCACTTATTAAACTTGGATCTTCTTCTTCTTTCATATTTATTGATTTTTCAATATTCTTGGGTCCTACGAAGATTACCTCCAGGTTTGTCTCCCCAGACTCAAAATCCCAATCTGCAGTAGCATCTATCCAACTCAAACTTTCCTTCTTAACACTGCTTGATGATACTTCAGACATGTCTGAATCTCCTATCTGAATAACAGGAGAGAAGCATCCAATTTATCGTCTTCCTAAAATAATTCATTTGTCAACTAATAGCTTATTGGTGTCATCACGTTTTGAACTAAGTTTCATTTATCTATTTTTGTCACTCTCTCCTCCCAATGTCCCATACCACTGGGGACTCATACTAGGGCCTGCACTCTAACAGAATTCATTCGAATCCAGATATGCGGGTATCTGGATTCGAATGCGAAAGAGTAACTAAATATCTGACATCTCAGAGCTTAATCAAATCTGTGAGGACCCACTACCATTCTTAATGCTACCCAACACCTACCTATGACTATCTCTATATCTAACCAGTGTTTTGATACCAACTGTAACGTTCCCAGGTAATTACAGTAATCCATTACTTATCCACTTTCAGGGGTGGTATCATTAATAAACTTATTCAAAATTTAGGCAGCATCTCCTTGTAACTTGTCACTCGTCCAAATACAACATATCAAATATCAATATACACATCATCAATGGCCTCCATATGTCACAATGAGTTCTAGTTTGCATCATCACATTCATCATATGTCACAATGAGTTTTAGTTAGCTATTTTCATGTCAATGCCTTTGTATACTATTTATTTTATCCCACAAAAATCATCATTGTAGTCTCCTACTATACTTAGTGTAGGGATCCATTCACCTTCTATAGATGATTCTTTCATAATTCCTTGGCTCCACGTGATCCCAAATACAACCACAACAACTCCTAATCAAGGGATTTCATAGGTTTACATTTTAGTACCCACATCAACATGTTCATGAAGCTAAAAAAAATACTATTACTAATCTAAACTTTCTGTAAAAATTTTAGTCAAGAAATTACCTTAGGATGATGAATTTAGCTTCCAAAGTTCTATTTTTAAATTGGAGAACACCCCTAAAAATTTGGGATCAACCCTAGCTAAACTCTTTTCCCCTAAACTGTTGTTTCGTCTCCTCTCCTGGCTCCTCCCCGAGGTGGTGTGCCACCAGGCTGGCACAGCCTCCCCCTGGCTGGGCTCGTCCTGGGGCTCGGTCGAGCTCAACCCTGGTTGCCCAAAAAAAGAAAAAAAGAAAAGAAAAATAAAAGATAGACAGAGGGAAAAGAGAAAGGGAGAAGAAGGGAGAAAGGGGGGAGAGAGAGATTTAGAGTGGAGGAGATCCAAGGAGTGGGTTTCTCATAAAGAGGAGAGCTTCCTAGGCTTTTAAGGTGGTTTTAGGAAAGAAGAAGAAGATGAAAGACAGGGGGTTTATGAGATCCGATTTCAGCCTTATTTACAATTTTACCACTCTCATTTCTCCAAGTACCCTTTCCCAAATCAGATCATCCTAGCCCTATATCAAGTCTTCTCATGCTTACACCTACTCCCTCCACTATCTCAAAGTTATACACACATAAAAAAATATTTAATACCCGTATACTAGTATAAATTGTATATAAATAAATTTATTTATTAATTACATATTTAAGGTACACTAGCATGAATTGATTGTATTTATGTTATATACATATATATACCCCTCTTTATAATGGTGTATCAACAACCATCATTAATAAATCATCACTCTAATCAGTCCTTTTAGGATTTGTACTTTCAGTTATTCGTTAAATTAGAGATAACCAGGTTTAGATAAATGGGTGTTATACACTAGGTCATCATCGATGTCGCTAGCCTAGGGTCGGCGCGATCGCTAGGAGAAGGGGAGAGGGAGAGAAGGGGAGAGGGAGAGAGAAAAAGGAAGGAGAGAAAGAGAGGGAAATGAAAGAAAGAGAAATGAGCTGATGTGTTAGACCCCCACACGAGCGCAGGTGGGTTAGGGGAAAACCAAGAAAAAGAAAAGAAAGGAAAAGAAAGGAACGAAAGAAAAGAATACAATAATAATATTATTTTATTTTCAAAAAATATCAACTAATTCAAAAAAATCTTCAAAAATATCCTGAGACAGAAAACATCATTCTGAGAAATAATATGAAATTATTTTTTAGAAGTTAAATCTATTTTTAAATTAAAAATCTTGAAATCAACCGGCGATACCGGCGACACCAAATCCGTCAAACTTTGATAAAATTAGAAAAAATTTCAAAAATATGTTTAGATAGAAAATATAATTCTAAGAAATAACATAAAAGTAGTTTATAGAATTTTAATTTTGTTTTTAAATTAAAAAAATCTGAGAAACGATCGGCGGCACCGGTCGACACCGGTCTTGAAGATTTTGCAGAATAATTCAGAAAAATTCTAAAAAATCATGAAAAATCTATATATTGGAAAATTATATTTGAAACTAAATTGATAAAATCTGACTATTGAAAATCAAATCGAGTAATACACTAGGATCGGATCCCCGGTTCAGATTAGGGCTGACTCCAAGTCCACGAATCCAGATCCAATACAAAACAATAGCATAAATAACCATGAAATAAAATAAATACGAAAAGTAAATTAAAAAATATGATTGAAAAAACTGAATACGTATCTAAGTACGTATTCCGTAAATGGGGTGTTCAGAAGTCCGCGTGTAAGTTTTGGAAATGCGACCCCGCGTTTAACAAAGGATGCGAGGTTCGTGTTTGGTTGAAACGCGACCCTCACGTTTCACATAAGGCCTGCGTCTGAGGCTTAGTCTTCAATAATTTTTAGATAGCCTGCAGAATCCCCTCCTGAGTTTTTAAAACTTCGCAGTTGACTAAAACAGATTTCAAAATACTTTAGACTTTATGTTGCCTGGGGTTTTCATGATTGCACTGACAATCTTTTAAAATGCCCTGAGCTTAATCTTGTCTGAATTCTGATTTTTGTGAGTGTACTATTAAACTACTAGATATCTCCAGGGAAGATCATCGTAAGTATCCAGAAGCGCAGTTTGAAACTTTTTTGAGTTTTGACTTGCTTGTCGGTGTATTATTGAACTGGTTGAGTTGTTGACTTTTTCTACCAGTGTACTACAAACTATTTGCAGAAGTCAGATCTCAGTCAGCAAGCCTATTGCGTCTGTTTTTCTTTCTATTTGGAGCATCAAACAGATCAAAGCGATGAGTTTTGATTACCAGAGGTAATGTTTAACCTAGTAATTGAAATTTGGGCAACTTCACTGGGGAAGTTGAATAAGAGAGAAAGTTACTGTGAGAGGTGTGATTTTTAACTTGATAGAGACTTGTTTTGCGTGCTAGAGATAATGATTAACTTAGCACTGAAAGGTCTCATTTTCATTGAGAAAATCAAGAAGATAACTATTAGAGGTGTGATGTTAACATAACAGGGATGTGTGCTAGAGGCGTAATGTTAACATAGCACTAAAAGATCTCATTTTCACTGAGAAAATTGAGGAGATGACTGTTTGAGGTGTGATGTTAACATAACAGGGATGTGTGCTAGAGGTGTAATGTTAACTTGGCACTGAAAGGTCTCATTTTCACTGAGAAAATCGAGATCACTGTCATAGGTGTAACGTTAACTTATCAGTGAGATGAGTGCTAGAGGCGTACTGTTAACTTGGTAGATGTTGGATTTGCGATTTGAGAAAATTTGATCAGAGATGTAATGCTAACTTAACCGAGATTAGTTTTGCGATTTAAACAATATTTGGTCAAAGGTGTGGTGTTAACTTCATTGGGATTTATCTTGCGATTTGAGCAAGTTTGGTCAGAGGTATGGTATTAACTTGACTGAGATTTATCTTGCGATTTGAGCAGGTTTGATCAGAGGTGTGGCGTTAACTTGATCAGAATTTGTCTTGCGATTTGGTAGGCTTGTTATTCTTTTGAAAAGAATTGACAGGTGAAAGTTATACCCTCTAGGGATATATTGAAGCCTTGCTGTTAGAGATATAATGTTAACGTGACAACTTTGATCTATAATTCATTTTGTTGGGGAAATAAATACAACTTTTCTGTGAATCTACTATTCCATGAAAGGGAATTAGTAGAGGATTTTGGTAGGAATGGCGGGATTAACTCTCATAGGATTTTTAGCAAACCCTCAGCTATCAACAAATTTGATATGTTTTTACCAACCACCGTTCGAGTTGGGCTACCCATGCTATTTTTCTCAGCATGATGAGTTGTCGAGGATTTTATATTGGACTTAAAAGCCAATGTTTTCCTCTATTCTTTAGCTGTCGAAGGCGTTGGATTGTTGTTTCATAGATAAATTCTAAATCTTGCTGGGGATTAAAGAAGTATAAACTCCATGGGAAATTTATAGGGAAATTGATATTCCCTGTGAGTACTTATTTGATCAGACGTGTTGTGTTAACTTGATCATGGATAGTATTTTTTGTCTGGAGTAATACATGATCTACTTCTAGGGGATTTTTATTCTATGGGGATGACAAATACCGATGGAATAATTTAGACTGTTTATAGGTAACTGTTGAACATGACAGTCGTCAAAGTCGGATCACCTCATTGCCTAGTAAATTCAATGCTACACACTCTTGTAATCTTTCTGGTTTACTCTTGCAACTATGTCTTCTTCTCATTCACCTTGTAAGACTAGTTGCTTCTAGTGTGACTTTGAGTTACTCCTATTTAAGCTAGAAGCGTGGTTTGCGAATTGTGGCAGTAAGTCTTTACCAGTGTAGACTGCGTCATGCCACATAGACATCGCAGCGCCATACTTTGAAATCTCTTCACAGACGCTTTGATTGACTCTCTTTTCTCATGCTTCGAAGCAAGGAAAGTTGGCACAGAAACTTCAGCATCATCTTCGAAAAATCACACTAGAAGAGCTTATCGAGGTCGATCCATTTCTTGATAGAGCTAGCAGGAAGCTTCATGAACCATTCAAAGGTAACCTTCTCGGGGTGCCAATGAATAAATGAGTAATGATGATGTTGTTTGATACTAAATTCTCAGTTTGTGATTTGAAGTAGTATATTTGTTGGTTCAAGAAACCTTTACCATCAAAGTTTGTAAGGTTGGTGTCTTGAATTGGGGAGGAGGGGGCTGAATCCCACTCGGTCGAATATGGCCTGACCACCCCCACTTCTTGAAAATTACTTCGATTTAAGAAAGCCTCCAGGCATTTCTCGAGCTCGTTCATCTTCTTGGCATGATTATCTTTTGAATTATCTAGTTGTTCAGAAGAAAAAACTCAGAATTTTCATATCCAAAGTTCTCATTGCCATCAGAGTGTTTGGAGATAGAGTTTTCATCTTCTTTCTTTTTACCCTTACGAGTGCGGGAAGAAGCTTTAGTCTTCGAACTTTACATCATCTTCTTTGACATTTTAAGCAAAAGAGCCACCATCTTCTTGAGACTATTGATAGACTCTTATTGGACTTAAAATGCTCCTCAAATTTCCTAGCTATCTCTTCTGGAATATCTGTCATATATGCGAAGGCTTCTTTCTCCTTATAAGAGTTAGATGAATGGGATTCCTGCTCATCGTTCACTTCAATTTCTCTAGCCAGCAAATTGTAGTCAATCGGGGTAATTACTCTGGCTCAGATACGAGTGCGTCAGTAAATTCCTTCAGGCTCGATCAATATTTCTTTCAAGCCTGAAGAATATTCAGTATCCAATTCCTTCGAACTAAGGGCAAGTTGCTTCTCCTTCGACTTGCTTGGTATGGTACTTGGACCCACTATGTTAGAAGTCACCTCTGGGTATTCAGCGTCAGAGAATGACTTTTTCTCTTGAGATTGTCGCCTCTTGGCGGAGTTTGAGTTTGAAGCTTTTGACAATCGGTTAAAACTGACAGCTTAGTCATCTGAAAGTTACAGTGGCAATCATAAAGCACCGCCGAGATGAGCTGCTCGTATGGCACTGAGGAACGATTTGATAAGCACTCATCTCTTACCAAATAGTCCCTCAAATTCGTTGCTGGGGTATCTAAAGAACTACCCTCGAACCTATGGGGGTGAGGGCTTTCTAGTTCAGTACTGAACTTGGCCACTTAGGCTAGATAAGACTCTCGCGTTTTAGAAGTGAAACACGAAGGTCGCATTTGGCGCAGCCTCCTGCTGAACACGAGTTTTGCACTTCTAAAAAAAATGCGAAGGTCACGTTTTGACATTGTCTGCTGCGGAACGTAACTCTCATGTTTTAGAATTGAAACGCGAAGTCATGTTCTGATGCGACTTTAGGCTGAACGCGTGTCCCGCATTTCTAAAGTGAGACGCGAACCTCAGTTTTGGCACAGGTTGAGGTTGGACGCGAACTTCGCATTTTGGCACTGAAACACGCAGCTCATGAATACGAGCTTCATGTTTTGTCACAAAAAAGGGGGTTGAATGCGATTTTTTGTATTTAGTGCCAACAACACTATTTTCAGTTTCTGTTTGCTATAGCGAGCTCGATATCTTCATCGACAATCAGCAATTCACTTGGCTCGCAGAGTTGATGCGAACCCCTTGCAAACTGCATTTGCTGAGCCTTGGGAGGAGTTTGGCGTCGAGATTGACCTCCACCACTATATTGGTCATGAGCCAAGACACTGGCCTTGCGGGTCTCTTGAGAGACATTATCGCAAGCCATGTTGGCTCCGAGGAGGTTGTCAGAATCTCAAGAGAAATTAAGCCACTTGCTTTGTCAAAAAGCGTATAGGTTTCTCTTTGAGAAATCTTCGAAGAGATTTGAGAACGAGTCTCCGAAGAGACTTTGCGGTACTGCCACATTGATTTGGGCTAATGGAGCCTAAGGAGAGAAGCTCTTTGAACTTCTCTTGGTCGCACTCGACGACAAGTGATTGGATCATCGATCCAAGAAATTTGAGGTCGGCTTGCTCTACGACCTTCTCATTAGTGGAGAAAACAGTCCTCAGTGAGTCACCATCTTTTGGGCGAAGTAAAATTTCTTTGAGTGGATGAAAGATTACAACGGAACAGATTCTGATTACAAAAGAGAGCAGGGTTTGAGTCAATTTCCTCTTTGTTTAATGTCAGGTTCTTCGTGCAGCAGTGGAGAGTGATTCTTATTCTCCATTGATGAGCCGAACTGAAATTTAATCTTCAGATCTTTCTGCTCTCGTTGGAAGCATACTGGTCAAGTATGAAATCTTAATCAGTGGCTAAAATCTCAAAGAGATTAAAAACTCAACTTGAACTCAACAAGTTTGTAGAGTTTTATCCTTCAACACAATGTGTGTTTAGCCCTTGTGCTTAGCTTCAGCCTTCTGTGATTATCCAGTTTCAAGCATCAAGCATCAAGTGTGCTTTTTAGGGATTCTCCTCCTTTAGCATTTGGCTTCTTGGGGGCCTCCTCTCTTAGAAGTCTTGAAGCTTTTTCCCCAAAGCCAAGAATCTCCACCCTTCTTTTTATTGCTTCTCACAGCTATTTATAGAGAAGTTCGAGGTGTAACCAACCCCTTAAATCTCTCTATTAATGGGAATTAATCCCTCATTAAGTGGGAGAAAGTGGGTGTAACTGACCCAGTTCATGGCTGTCAGTTGCAACAGAAACGTGGGTCTCGCACTGGACGTAGACCTCACTCTCCTGAAGGAATGCTTAGCTCACAAACTCGCGCGTCGAATTGAAACGTGGAGCTACACGGCCCACATTTTAAGGAGAAGTGTGACTGTCGCGTTTAGCACAATATGTGACCCTCGCATTTTATTGTTGATGAAGTGCGACATCCGCGTTTGAGTTGAAATGCGACCCTCGCATTGGGAACGAGGTCCGCGTTTGAGTTTTGGGAACGTTACCTCCGCGTTTGACAAAGGACGCGAGATCCGTGTTTGGGTTGAAATGTGACCCTCACGTTTGGCTTGAGGCTTACGTCAAATTTTACTTCGCTCAATTTTCCGATGAAACAAAAGATGGTGACTCCGACGCAGGCTTCATGACAAATACAGATGAAATATTACAACGGAACAAATTTCGATTACAAAAGAGAGGAGGGTTTGAGTGGATCTCCCCTTAATTTAATGTCGGGTTCTTTGTATAGCGGTGGAGAGTGATTCTTATTCTTCATTGTCGAGTCAAACCGGAAGCTTGATCTTCGGATCTTCCTACTCTCGTTGGAAGCGAACTGGCCAAGTATAAAACCTCAATCAATGGATAAAATCTTAAAAAGATTAAAAACTCAACTTGAACTCAGCAAGTTTGCAGAGTTTTCTCCTCCAACACAACGTGTGTTTAGCAGCCTTATGCTTAGCTTTTAGCCTTCTGTGATTATCTAGCTTCAAGCATCAAGCATCAAGTGTGCCTTTTAGGAACTTGTTACTCCTCTAACCTTTGGCTTCTTGGGTTTTGCATCTTGGTGATTCTCCTCTTCTAGCCTTTGCTTCTTGGGGCTTGCTCTCCTCTTCAGCCCTCTTGGGTCCCCCTCTTTTATAGCTCCTCCCAGCTATTTATAAAGAAATCTGGGGTGTAACCAACCCCTTAAATCTCTCAATTAATAGGGATTATTCACTCATTTAGTGAGAGAAAGTGGGGTGTAACTAACCCACTTCGTGGCTGTCAGTTACAGCAGAAACGCGGGTCTCGCGTTTCTGCGGACCTCGCTTTGATGAAGGAACATAGAGCTCACAGACTCGCATGTTGAGTTGAAACGCGGATCTCACAAACTCGTGTGTTGCATTGAAAACGTGGAGCTATGCAGGTTCGCATTTTGCACAGAACGTGACCCTCGTGTTTATTGTTGATGAAGTGCGACATTCACGTTTGAGTTGAAACGCGACCCTTGCGTTGGGAACGAGCTCCGCGTGAGTTTTAAAAATGCGGCCTTCTCATTTGACAAGGACGTAAGGTCCGCGTTGGGTTGAGACGCGATCCTCGCGTTTGGCATGAGGCCTGCGTCTGAGGCTTAGCATTCACTAATTTTTAAACAACCTACAATGTCCATATTTCGAAATATATGTCGACATTTCCAAGTAAATGTCCATATTTTTGAAAATATGTCCACCTTATTAAATATGTGCCATTTTTTTCTCATTACTATCTAATGTTTATACTTTGGTACTAACTTTGATACTAATTCTACTTGGTAATCAAATTGAAAATGTGAGATTTTCTATTTATCTATAAATTTTGGAATATATGTTCACATTTTGGAAAAAATGTCCACATTTTTGGACTATATATCCACCTTTAGGAATATATGTCCTTTTTAGGGAAAAATGTCCAAAAATTGGAATATGCGTCCACCTTTTGGAAGATATGTCCACATTTTGAAAAAATGTCCAACTATTAGAATATATGTCCACATTTTGGAGTACATGTCGATATTTCCGAGTAAATGTCCACATTTTCAAAAATTTGTCCACCCTTATGAAATATATGTCATTTTTTCTCATTACTATTCAATGTTTATACATTGATATTAACTTTGGTACTAATCCAACTTAGTAATCAAATTGAAAATGTGAAATTTTTTATTTTTTTATTTATCTATCAATTTTGGAATATATGTCCACCTTTCGAAATATATGTCCACCTTTTGGAAATAATGTCCACAAATTGGAACATATGTCCACCTTTTAGAATACGTGTCCAACTATTGGAATATATATTCGTATTTTAGGAACTTGAATATCAGGTATGATATATGTCCACATTTTCGAAAATGTGTCCAACTATTGAAATATATGTCCACATTTTGGGAACATGACTACCTTTTGGAATATACGACCCTAGAATATAAACAATCTTTACAGCCAACCAAATTTTTATTTAAGCTTCAAAAAAATTTCTCTGCTCAGGGTTATAACGTGCCAGCGGGGACTCACAGAGCTCGTCGGAGCTCGTTGCGATTGGAGAAGCTCGAAGCGGTTGCTATCTTCACAGATCGGGGGCGGATCGTGAGTTTCACAGTTTCACAGATCAGGTGTAACGGTCCAGATATTATTACACTAATCCTCTGCTTATCGTCAAATCAAGAGAATAATAATCTTTTCTAATCACATAATTGTTCGAAATTTTGGCAGCATTTCCCTTGTAATTTGTCGCTTTTCCAATACATATATCATCAACACCCTACACGGCTTAACATCAATCTCGTTAGCATATATATATATATAATATATATATATATATATATATATACACATATATATATATATATATATATATATATACACTATATATTATATATATATATATATATATCATATATATATTATATATATATTATATTATATATATACACACACACACACACACACACACACACACACACACACACACACACACATACATACAACATATAACAATCACCCAAGCAGTTGATAAAAGTGTTTCAGCTTGACATCGCCTACTTAATTAAAAACAGAATATATATCAAACCTTCGAGCCGTCCATATCAATACTTACATTTATAAGAACCACTGAAACCACCTAACGCTAAAGTTAACATACATGCTGATATGCTAAGATCCATGAGCTTGCATACAACATGTTTAAGGATACACATATATACATGAGTTTTGATATTGCCATAACTATACTATCTTTATTACATAACAAAGGTAGGCACAAAATAGTAAAAGGCTCGGGACTCCAGCAACATGAACAAATATGTACTAGGTTGCGCCCTTATTCTTGTTCTGACCTGAAAATAAGATTAATTAATAGAGTGAGCTCAACAGCTCAGTGAGTGGAGTGACATATATACATAGAAATTTATTTCTAAACTGAAATAATGAACATATGAAAATGCAAAGTGATATAAACTACAGATATAATCGTGAATTTTATGACGATGATGATAAGATTGTTCTTATATTGTTTCCATGTTGTGATATGGTTATTTTATAATTATCCAAAATAAAAAAATCGGCCTACACACAATGTCACATATATTTATCCATATCAAACATTAGCACACCCAGACAACATTATCATACATATAAATATAGTAGCACCGTCTTCGCACTCCGCCCGTGCAATACGGGTCCCTTCCTCCAATAGTATATAATGATTGGTATACCCCGTCTTCCCCATCCGCCCGTGCGATACGGGTCCCTTCCTCCAATAATATATAATGAGTGATATACCCCGTCTTCCCCCATCCGCCCGTACGATACGGGTCCCTTCCTCCAACAATAACATGGTATGTATATATATATATAATCATGCATACATTTACTAACACATCTAATTTCATATGAACCATATATCACTGACATCTTTCATATTAGGATTACAGTATTCTCGATTGGAATATATCCGTTAGGAAGTGCTTTTATAATCATGTGATATTCACACAATTCGTTTGATCAATCCATATCGCAGACATGTACATGAATCAATACATCAAATGTAAATAACCTCCATCACATACATATAACATGAATTTATATAAGTTATTATCATCACAATTTAAGTGAATTCTATTTAGCATGTTATATGAAATTGTCTTTGCATACCTTTAATTTAGCATCACAGATTTTCGATTTAATTCTTTACCACTAAACTAATATACTTATTTTGCCGAATACGATAGATTAATATAGAAACTCCACTCACCTTCACCTTAGACTGCTTCACAAAAGTCTACTCTGAGTATCGGCACCACCCTTTCTTTCCTCAATTTCTAACATATATAATAATACATATATATTGTTACGATGGTTAAATTACACACAATATTGTTTATTTAAGTGTAGAATTTACCTTCTCCAATCATTCACTGTCAGTCGTTCTCCCTATGCGCCACCGTTGGCTGGCCTCCCCCGCACTGTGGTGTCCCCTCCTGCCCCTCCTCCGTGCGCTCGCGCCTGCTCAGGTCGTCGCTGTTGATCGACGTAGCCCCGACCTACCCCCTCCTGCGCCGCCTCCCTAGCCGGAGTAGCCATGGCCTGCCCCCTCCTGCGCCGCCTCCCTGGCCAGTGTAACCTCGGCTGTAACACCCCGAATTTTTTAAACGCTGATTTAAAAATATAATCTCGAATTATTATGTTAATTGTGTGTGTAATGAATTTTAGCTTAATTTTTGAGAATGTCTAGTTGTATATATGTATATACCTATACCATGATTATGTGACTTGTATTTCAATGAGATGAAATACTAGTATTATACTTGAAATACATTCATGGCAATTTTATATATTATATTTTTAGTGGAGGGAGTAGGTATGCATGAGAGGAAAGATCAATGGCCAAAATCTTCTTGAATTGGGGGAGTGACACTTGGATGGTAGGGAGGTGGCAAACTTGTAATACTTTGGGGGTTTGACTCTTGAAAGAGTCAAGACATTTTTATTCTTTCATCCTCATCCTAGAGAGGTTTCTTCATGGAGAAGAAACCCTAGAACCCAAATGATCTCTATTTCATACTTCCCAATTTTCTCTCCCTAAATTTTTCCTCCCTACCCTTGCTCTTTCCCCCTCTCCCCTTGGATCTGGGGAGGCGCGCGCAGGGGGCCAACAAAGGCGGCCGGCCAGGCGGCGGCCGGCCAGCCGGGCCGCGGAGGGCGACGGGGCCGGTCGGATTAGATGATGGTGAGTGGGTTTTCCCTCTTTCTTTTCCTCAAATTTGCATCTTTTAGAAATCCCTAAACTTGATCTATTGGTTGAATGAAGTTCTTCTCTTGAGTTATTCATGCAAATATCTCTTGAAATTTTATGGCTTTCTAAGGTATGTGCTGGTAAAATTTGATTTTTAGATATATTGAGTTAATTCCACTATATAAAATTGATGAGTGAGGAGGTTGCATGATAAAAATAGGTCATGTAGAGATGGGGTTCATACATTTTCAGATTTGGTGTAAGCCTTAAACCTAGAATTCTCAACCTCATATTTTAAGTTAATGGTGTTGAAGCTCTCATTGAGAGTTGTGGGGCTAATGTTTGAGCAATTGTGTTCTTTCTTAAATTGGAATAAAATGCTTCATAGAACCATATGGTCTAATGCATGATTGACTTGCTAGGTGTTGCAATTCGTATAGTAGAAATTCTCTTGTGATCATGTGGCTCCCTTGTAATAACATGCAACCTAGCCTTTTAGCAACAAACTATTAATCCTATGGGAAAGCATAATGTTAAAGGGAGGATCATGATTTCGAGATTTGTTCGATCTTTATCAAGAAGCATACTCCCTTGTATTATGTATATGGCTATATCTCGTGAAATCTAGGGTTGTTATTGGTCATCTTTATGTGAGCAATGTTAACCAAAAATTTTAGCGGCATCATATTAATATCTCAAATAACGATTAATGTATTATTAGAAGACAAGATTAATCCTAAGCGAGGAATTAGTATCATAAATCCGTGAATCGTTCCAATTGGGGGACATCAAGTTAGATCCATCCTAACCATTAGTATAGATGATGAATCTTGGAGCTTCTTGCATTTGTGAGGGTTGAGCCTCTTGCCATTCTTACATAATAAACCATGAAATCAAAATTTGATCTTGATCATGTAGTGATCAAACTATGATTGCTCTTATAAAAATTTCTCGTGATCAAAAATCTAAATACCTAAGTTCATTACTTACTCATGATCTAATTTAGATGAGAAAATAAGAGGAAAAGTTGAGAATTGGTGTAGTTCAAAGCACTTTTATAATAATAATACAACCTGTTAAAGTCTGTCCAGATCTGAAACCAGAATCTTGGGGTTTCTTCCGTAAGGATATTTAATAAGAAATAGTCATGTAATATACCGTTGGAAAGCTAATCGAGTCTACTTTCCAACCGCGCTTACGATGTACTAATCAAATGTCTGTGCTGAAAATTATCACTGGAACATGATAACTTGTCGAAAGTGCAAAGTTGCAGAATTTTAGATGCCTATATGACTTTCTGTTTATTTTAACCTTTCGTGCAACTTAAGTGGGTCATATAATATATTGCTAGAAAGATCAGTAAATCTAAAGGTTAATGAAAATCCTCGTGTCTCATTCTAATACCAAAAGTAGAAGTTATGATAAAATCATCTTCGATTGTTAGGGAGGTCAGATTCGAGGAAACATATTTAGATGGGATCCATGGGAAAGCTATTGGAATCTATTTGTAGGCATGTTGTGCTGAGTTAGAACTAAACACTGTTCTTTAGTAACGCATGTTATGAACACAGGTGTGTCACACTTTTATTTAAATGCTGACCCTTTAAAATAATGTCTCATAACGAGGCTGCATGTACATTCGGTGTGCTGGTGATTATCTCAGACTCAGATTTCTTAATTTTACCAGAAATAAGGAATTATTGTGTTATGAACTCCAAAAGATATATTTCATCCTAACACATAATTTCTTCGGTGGTCTAGTAATTGGACTGTGAATTGAGTATTTATTGGCACATAGTCAGTAGAAATTTCTGAAGCGCCGAAAGTTAATGGTAAAGATGATAGACCGATTAATTGTAATTCACTGATAAATGGTCAAGTTAACATCCAGCACTCAATTGTATGGACAATAGACTAATAGATAAGTGAACATGAATGCTAATTGAAAGGAAAGATTTTCTTATTGTAATATTAAAGATTGGGAAGTCATGGTGATGGGATTGAAGGTATCAAGTTCAGTATTGGTAGGAATCTAATGAGTCTCAACTTACCCATCCATTTAGCCAGTATGTTTGTGCAAGTAATACTTTTGCATACAGATAGTATGTGCCCCATAAGGTAACCAAACTTATGAGATACTTGAAATAAACACCTTCGATCGTATGTGTTATATCTTCTCAATTCTTATTGAATTTCTTTCTCTTTTGGAGTATAATGTCTTGATTTACGTCGGGGGTTAAAGAGTAATTGTGGCGTTCTCATTATTCTAGTTAAAGGGGATAAACCGATTATCTGAGACGATGACCAACTTTAATGGGCGTAATAATGAATGTTTTGAAATCTCGTATATGAAGATTTGAAAGTGAGAAATATGAGTATGTGGCTTATATATGTATGTACCGTCTGGTCGTTATGCATGTGCAAACCATGTGAACATGGTCGTTCCTCTGTTCAAATACATTTAGAGCATCACATAGAAAACGCCCACATTATATATCTACACACATATATCATGTTACAAGAATAAAGGGATAGTTTCACCATCTTATGGACGAAGGAGGGTTTATTGCGGTAAATTAGTACTTACACTAAATGTGGGTAGTCTTGCGAGTATTAGACACTGCACCAATGATTAACTCATGTTCACCATGAAAAGGGAAAGTAAGGCAGGCTTAGAACTGAACACAATCTTGTGTAATAAGTGTTGCATTTAATATAGAATTTTGAAACATGGTGTACAAGGGCACTGGCATGTGTCTCACTGAATAGAAATCATTATGATTGATATGAATATGATGGGTGTATATCACTTGATTTATGTACATAATGTAATTGTGTGGCATGTTCTGATTAACCATTGGTGTGAATATTCCTGTAATGATGCAATCTAACAGATAAACATTAATTGTGAGTATGACTGCTTTTATCAAAGAATTGATGTGCATGATGTATGAATCTTATGAAATTGGATGCGTTGATTATGGTGTTGTTATATGTGTACACATTGTGTTACGGAGGAAGGGACCCGTATGGCACGGGCGGAGTGCGAAGACGGTGCTATATATATATATCATATTAGGAGGAAGGGACCCGTATGGCACGGGCGGAGTGCGAAGACGGTGCGATATATCATATTAGGAGGAAGGGACCCGTATGGCACGGGCGGAGTGCGAAGACGGTGCGATATATCATATTAGGAGGAAGGGACCCGTATGGCACGGGCGGAGTGCGAAGAGGGTGCTATGATATACATATAATTGCATCCGTACAAATGATTGAGAATGAATGGTTATGTGTGATACAAATGTGTATGTGTGTGTGTGTGACACTAATGGTATGTTGGATGTGTTATCGTATATAACAATGAAACCATCAGAATACAAGTTTAGCTGATTGAAATGTATACCACATATTGGGTGAAAGTGTGCATGTGAATCCGTGCATTACTTAAAGTGTGATGCATTATTGCATTATGAGAAATATGATATGATTATATGTTATGTAATTATGGCTTGTGATGGAAGTGTTATTTGAATGCATAAACTAGGTTTATGGCATAACTCTGGTGGTTAGCGTATTATAGCGTGGAATACAAGGCACGTGAGCAATACACACTATGTACACATAAGACGAGAGAGCTTGTTTATGTAACTCATAGACCTTATCACACATAAAGATGAAAATTCAAGAAAGAAATTGGGGAGTACGATCATAAGAGTCTGATCGTCCTCAGAAATTTTAGAGACTGGGTCTTGATTTCTAAACTATGGGATGCCACTGATTCTTTATCTTCTTACTGTTTCAGATTTCTCTTATCGCGTGAATTTTTATACTCTCATTGAGATATTATCGTTTCTTGATTTATTTCCTACCTTACTCACTGAGTTGTCGAGCTCACCCTCCCACAGACTGGTATATTGCAGGTTGCTCGGAGGCAGGGGTCAGGGCTATGCGCAGGGTTCGTTCCGAATCAATCCAACCCTCGTATTTTTGGAACATTTGTGTTTGTGAATGATACATGCGGGTTTTGAGATAGATTATTGATCTTGTACATATACTTATATAGAGAACCTTTGTAATAGTTTCTAGTAAAGTTGATATTTGAGATATCTTTTATTGGATTGTAGTAATAAAGAGTGTATTATCAACATGATGCCCAAGAGAAGTTGAAAGTTATGAATTCTGAGAGCCTGTGGATGTCGAGAAAGAAACTCTAGAGTTTATGTTATTATGTTTCTCCATAAGTAGGCGATGTCAAGCCGAAATACTTTATGATTGTGTGGATGATTTTGAACTCAGTTATATGGTTGGAATGAGAATAAGTAGGCTGATGTTAGCCGAAATTATCATATCTGTATTGGATATTATATCCGACCAGTAATTACAAAGGAGGTGCTGCTAAAATTTTTAAGAAATAAAGGAAATGATTTGATTAATCAGTTT